>JAAEAF010004011.1:0-112241 GCA_011037195.1 Triatoma infestans | reverse complement strand
TTGTATGACCGAACCTCAAAACCCAATTTACAACATTGAATACAGCGGTCGTAACGAACATCAAAAACATTAATATTTATATTAATAGACACTGGTCCAAAGTCCGTCTGTCGAGTTGACTAATAACTAATGTAACAAAAAAAAAAAGTGTTTAAAAAAGAAAATAACATTCAATTTTTAACCTAAAAATACAATCATATTAAATAACGCTATTAAACAAACTAACAAAGTAAAAATTTATTCTTATCAATCTAGTTGTAATTAAATTCACTAACTAAAAACTTCCTATAAGATCGCTTTGTCACAATATTTGCATAAAAGGTTCCAATTTTCACCATTAAGAATGGTGTTAACAGTTGTCCAGAGTTATACTTCTGGATCCAAAACAATCTAAACGGTAAGGCGACAAAATCGGGCATTCACCCAGAAAGTGAGCCACACTTTCATAAGTATTTAAATTACAGAGTGAGCAATTATGGTTAAAGTTTTGTTTCCATGGTTGATAATTGAAGTCCACCATCTCAGATCTCAATTTGAAAAACAGACTAACTTTGTAAACACTAAATTGGCGAATATATTCCAGATTATGATCAAGCCGCTTGTAGACGAGATGAAACCTCGAGGCCACATATTAGCTAGAAAAATATTCCTCTGATTTACTTACATTTATTCTAACAGCAAAGCTACAAATTTTTAGTAGAATCTACATTGAAATTATCTACATTTAGCTGAATTGAAAATTCAGGGGCTATCTATCCAGGTTTGGATCCACCCACTTCTCGACCTAATACACTCTAACGTAACTAGATAGGCCAGTTTATTAAAATTGCTGAGTGTTTTGACAATAAAGGAAGAACGTAATTTAAAAGTACATAAATACAAGATTTCAAGTTTAGTCTCCAAATATAAAGCGTAGTTGAGGGTATTAAGGCGTAGGGAAAGTATTCTTTCAATCGCGAAACGTTGGAATTTCTCTAATACATCATATTCTTTGTATCCCATACCTGGGTCGCGTAACAAACAATAGACCGTGCTACTGCTTTAAACACCCTCCACTTTACGTCAAAAATAACATTTTTATTATGGAATAAACTCCCTAACTTACGATTAAACTCTAACTTAGCTAACTTTATTTTTTCTTCAAAATGTTCTTTAAAAGTTAACTGGGGGTTCAAAATTACGCCGAGGTATTTATAGTTTTTAACAATTTCTAAATTCTTTTTCTTAAACCTCCACTTTTCATTGGACCTTAATTTTGATTTGAGATATTGAAAAATCATAATCTTTGATTTATGTGTATTCACAAACAAACTCCATCGATCACAACAAACCTCTAAATCATCGATCATTTTCTGCAGAGCGATAGGAGATTCGGCCAATATTACCACGTCGTCCGCATACCAAGACTTTAATTATGCTGTTGTTAATGTTAACACCGTATTAAAAGAAATACCTCTGTAATTATTAACGATATCGCTCTTTTTGAATAATGGACAAATCAGTGACCTTAAAAATGTGAGAGGAACTTTATTTGTTAAGTATATATGGTTAAATAATTCCAGAATTTTCTTAAGAAAACATTCAGGGGCGTTTTTAATGAATTCATAAAAATGTCTATATAGATAGCCAGATGGACAGATAGACAGAGAGACAGGGTAACAGCGAGACAGATAGACAATTTGACGGATAGACAGATAACGAGATAGACAATAGCAAGGTTAGTAGATTGTCAGATAGACGGATGGTAGATTATCAATGAAAAGCGAAAAAAGCGTCGGGCTTAAGGCACAACCTTGCTTGACTCCAGTTGAGGTTATAATCCAATCAGAAAACTTTTTACCATTCCAAAGCGCTGATGGTGTATTGTTATAGAGACTTTCTACCATTGTAACGAACGTATAAGAGACACCTAAATTACTCAACTTAAAAAAGAGGGCATTTCTGTCTATCGAATCGAAGGCGGCTGAGAAGTCAACAAAAAAAGTGTAAACTCTTTGATTATTGGCTCTACATTTCAACTTCACCATATACTGGTTAGGATATATAGATTATCCGATGTAGAAAAACTCTTCTGAAACCACCCTGATAATCACATAACACATCATTAACATCAACCCAATTGTTTAACCTGTTAGATAGATAACATACCAGTGAATAATTTTGACAACCCGTATTAAAAGAAATACCTCTGTAATTATTAACGATATCGCTGTTTTTGAATAATGGAAAAATCAGTGACCTTAAAAATGTGAGAGGAACTTTATTTGTTAAGTATATATGGTTAAATAATTCCAGAATTTTCTTAAGAAAACATTCAGGGGCGTTTTTAATGAATTCATAAGGCACACGATCTAAACAAGGAGCCTTATTTAATTTAGACTTCCTTGCAGGACAGAAAGAAGTTCTGTTAGAAAAAAGCTATCATCAAGTGTGGGATCAATTGTGTACGGTAGGGCATAAGAAACAGAATTAAGCGGAGGCTGAGCTGTAAAGTTTTAAAATAATCTGCAAAATGAAGAATGTTGATTTGCCCACTTGATTTAAAAGTATTTATTATTGATCAGAAATCAGAGGAACAGTTCACTTTATTTAATTTATTAATTATAGAAATTTGGAAAGTTTTATTGTTATTTTTACACATTTCTTTATAGCTTTTATTACTGTTTAAATTCAAACATTTTATTAAAGAAGACTGTGATTTCTTAAATAAATTTAAAAGGGCAAACGACCGCTTTCTCCAACGAAAACAATCGAAGTCAAACCAAATATTTTTTCCAACTTTGAAATTACTAATTCCCTTTAGAATCATGTTTTTACCATTATGAGCTGCTTCCTTAATCCAATCAATAAATAAATCTACAACCAGATCCGGTTCATTGCAATTGAGCTTTCTCTCATCAAACAATAAAATCGTGTTCAGCCTATCAGAATAATGCACTTCATCAACCTTAGACCAACTCAATTAAACCAACTCTTCGCCCATATTGTGCACCTGTTCGTAAAAAGTGTTATTACAATTGGGAGGTAATCAGAAATCAGTTCCATCCCAATCTCAAAAACATACACCATCGACAAGCAGCTGGAAGAGATACAGCATAGATCAATTGTAGAACTACCAGACCTCCTAAGAAAGTAAATTCGCCTGGACTCCGCCCATTTAAAATAATTAAATCATTATCTTCAACAAACTCTAGTAATTTGGCACCCCTGCAATCCGAAACTGCGTCTTTAGCTTTTCTAATCGATGAGAAACTATCGTTTTCAACTAACAATTCCCGAAACAAAACTTGTTAGTTCCCTGCTCTAACATTCATATCACCGATCAACAAAATATTATTACTGTAATTCCTAAGAAAAAAATTAACCAAATTATTAAAATCCACATTCCATTTGTTACAGTTACAACTTACTGGTACAATTATTATCTTTTTATTAGCTAGTATACATTAAAATTAGATTTAAAGCTACTCTTAAAACCAAAAAGGCAACCACCACTTCCTCTGCCATAAATGCTTTCACGTTTTGCATAAATCCAGAATAACTCAAACCCATAAACATATTATTAAATCCGTCTGTTTTTCCTTCTTCCAAAAATGTCTCATATAACAAAAAAATATCATGACTTTTAATAAAACTAAAAAAGTTAAATGAAATTTGTTCCTTAAACCAGTTACATTATAACTACTGATTATCTTAATATTAATTATAAATCTATTCTCTACAAAACGTCGACAGACGGCGTGCCGTCATTTTCACGCACAACAGTCGATTCATTGTGTATATTAGTGTGGCAGTAGGGGTAGGAGCTCTCTCCAACAGCGTTTTAACAACATTCAATTCCTCTTCAGACACACTGCAAGCCAACATCGAAGTCTCAGACGAACTTCTTATTGTGAAAGAAAAAGCAGTCCTCTCTCATCTTAATACGTTCGTTTTTATCGACTGACAAAATTTTCTTCCTTACCTCCAATAAGTTGGATCTCTTAAATCTAGAAGCATAAACCAAATCACGATGAACAAATAGGCCAATACCTCTTAGTTTACTGCAATTACTCAGTATAGATACAACAACAGCTCCGATTCAATTCTGCGATAATGGGCTTTACCGATGAAAGACGCATGAACAACGAGCACTTTCCTGCATCAGCCTGAGAGAGAACTTTCTCACAAATATCCTGAATAGGATTCTTCTCGTTCAACTCTTTATCAGTAATCAGACCTCTAAAGATTAATTTCTTTGCCTTAAGTTTATTCTCCAATCTCTCCACTGTTAAACTCAAATTTTTCTCTCCCTCTTTCAGACTTTTAACATCATCTTTCAAGATTTTATTCTCATTAATTAATTGTTCAATCTTCAATTCTAAATGTTTAAAATCATCATTAGTAGGGAGAAATTTTATTTTATCATCAAACATAGTAATTAATTTTTGAAAGTAATATTTCAGATTTTTGTGTCCCCTCTTTAGGAGAACTATTACTACGTTACCTCTTGTCCTCATTTAAATTTGAGAACACTATGAGAACCCAGTCCACTAGTACGACTGCATGTGCAGCTTGTCAGCCCAATACGTAGCTGCGTACGTTGCAACATTCTCTATCACGCCTCTATAGATGGTTAAGGCCACACCAGTCTTCAGCCCCCACTCACCACGGGCTACTTTTTTGATTACCTGGTACAAGTTGAGGCATCTGGAGGCAACCCGCTGAATATGGGGCTTAAATGAAAACTTCTAATCCAACAGTACGCCCACGTACTCAGACTGGGTTACGTGGACTATTCTGTGCTCGTCCACCCTGATGCAGGGAGGAAGCTTGCCTTTCATCAGCATCACTTTGGACTTCTCAAACGAAATCTGAAGCTTCTCCCCTTGACACCAATTCTTCATTTGGGACACTACAGCGCTAGCACGCTCCTCTAACTCACGACGGACAACTCACTGACAACTATTGCGAGGTCATCAGCATTCGGCAGCGTATCCACAATAATCCATATTCTCAATATGCCCTATCAATTTATCCATACCTAGGTTCCACAGCAACGGGCCCACTACCGAGCCCTACGGACAACCTTTAGTTATTGGCCTTGAAATCTCGCCGGCTTGAGTCACTAGCACCGCCACCCTTTGGGTGAGGTAGCTTTGAATCAATTTTAGAAGATTCGATGGACATCTCTTCTTCTGAGTGAATCCAGAACATTCAGCCACCAGACTTTATCAAAGGCCCCAACAATGTCCAAGAATAATGTGAGTACGTATTTGTGCCCACTGCCACGCACCAATTCAAGGATATTCGATATCGCATCTGTCGTCGATCTTCCCGATACAAAACCATACTGGCTGGGACTAAAACTGATAAGGCTTTTTAATCTCATTATAATCAGTTTCTCCAGCAGCTTCCCAAAAACGGGTAGGAGTTGTATCAATCGATACGACTTTGCATTATCTATGGGCTTGTTCCCACCTTTATATAATACATTTACAAGCCCTGTTTTTCATTCACTGGGAAAGTATCCCAGTCTCAGGCATCTATTGAAAAGGTCAAATAGATACTGGCTTAGAGCGTCCTCATTTTTCCGGACAATTTCTCCATTTATCATATTCATTCCTGGAGCCTTTTTATTCTTGATTTCGCCACTAACAAATTTCACATCATAGATACCAAATTCTGTCACGGCTCTGCGGAACTAACCACCACAACAAAGGGGTAAGTACTTTATGAATTCATTATTGGGAAGGGTTGCATGTGGCTAATCTAGGCTCGGAGCCAACTTTTGTGACTGCAGTTACGAGGGAGGTGCTGGATCTGACGCAAAATAGCTCACTGGCATGTACCAAGTGAACCATCATGCCCTGACCAGAGGCATATTAGGTTCGATATACGCACTCCATCACTGGTCATTAGTAGGCTTCGTAGCCCAAGGGAAACTCACTGGGAGGGATTTGTCAGGAGTCTCAGCAAGTCCCTCAAGAACTTTAAGTGGATATAAGAGTGACTGGAAGTCTGGAACTGGCAGGGG
Organism: Triatoma infestans; assembly: GCA_011037195.1. Classification (NCBI taxonomy): domain Eukaryota; kingdom Metazoa; phylum Arthropoda; class Insecta; order Hemiptera; family Reduviidae; genus Triatoma; species Triatoma infestans. The sequence goes on along the minus strand of JAAEAF010004011.1, from coordinate 106,225 downwards.
TCTGGTAAATGAGGCGATATTGGATGCCTACCAGGAAAACTGTCCGGAGAAGGTAAGGCCTCATAGGTCGAAGACAGTCTGGTGGAACGATCACCTACAGAGGAGAAGGCGAGAGGTGAGAAGGCTGTTTAATAAAGCCAAAACCAATCATGACTGGGCAACGTATGAAAGTGCACTGACGCAGTACAACATCGAAATAAGGAAGGCCAAGCGTAAAGCCCAAGGATGACGGAACCTACACTAACTCGGTAGAGGAGTCACTGGAGTTGCTTATGACCGCACACTTTCCTGGGTCCTCTTACTAGGGGGCCCCTCCTCGAGGCAGGAGACTGAGAAGTGCGGACTCGAAAATTGCAAATTACATCATAAGCCGAATAGGCTAAGATGGGCGATTGGAAGGCCCTATAAAGTTCCAGGATCGGATGGCATATACCCGATCTTCTTACAGAAGGCGGTGGAGATGCTAGTACCGCACCTATGACAAATCTTCAGAGGCTGTCTGGCCTGGGGATTCACTCCGAGAGCAAGGCAAAAGATGAAGGTCGTATTTCTTCCAAAAGTCGGGAGGACAGCAGACCAAACAACATTTAGACCAATAAGCCTGTCTTCCTTTCTTCTGAAACGATGGAGAGGATGATTGACAGGTTCATTAGGGACGAGATTTTGAGGTTGTGTCCTCTTAATAGTCGTCAGTATGCCTATCAAACAGTGGACTTAGCGTTGGATAACCTAAACAGGCTACTACAGAAGTCACTTGACGACAAGGAAATTGCGGTAGCCACCTTTTTGGACATAGTCGGGGCTTTTAATAATGACCATATTCACACACCACATCAAGGTAAAAATATTTCTGTATCATTCCACCAAAACCAAATATTTCTGTATTCAACCAAACTTACTATTTGGCCAATTTTTAATGACTTCAATTCGATACTGCGTACATTTTTCTTTACATGTGTTATGTTTATTACAATGAGTTGCTTTTTTCTACTGCTTGAAGTGAATCAATTTTCGGACAACCATACTCTTCCAAGTTGATTACACAACAATCGTACAAATTTTGCAAGAGAAATCTTTTCTTATTATAACTCTTAACAAATACAAATTTATAGTTACAGTCAATGAATTTGAAAATATCTCTAATCACTTCACATTCAACTTCCCCATCAATCCATCTAATTTTCTGATAACTTCTAACCAATAATGAGTTGTTGTGGTTGGTTCCGCAGAGCTGGAAAGCATCAGAGATATTTACCGTGATATCCTGCTTCTTTTTGTGGTACCGACCGGTTTCGGGCGTTCGCCCCTTATCAGGATGTTTTTGTCAAACAGTGTAATAACAGACTTGCACAGAGAAATACAGTTGATACAATAATTAGTTCTTCTACTTTTATATGTTTGTTTATGTTGTATGGCGGTTTGAATATCCAATGCCGAACAGTTTGATAGTTACAATCAAAAAGTGAAAGTTTTTTGACAAATTTTTTATATTTTCTTATCTACATAAGTAATTTATGAGTCACAAAAAAAAAAAATTTTCTGAGAAGTACGTTTCGTCCTCAAATTTAAATGAGGACAAGAGGTAACGTAGTAATAGTTCTCCTAAAGAGGGGACACAAAAATCTGAAATATTACTTTCAAAAATTAATTACTATGTTTGATGATAAAATAAAATTTCTCCCTACTAATGATGATTTTAAACATTTAGAATTGAAGATTGAACAATTAATTAATGAGAATAAAATCTTGAAAGATGATGTTAAAAGTCTGAAAGAGGGAGAGAAAAATTTGAGTTTAACAGTGGAGAGATTGGAGAATAAACTTAAGCGCGTTGCCCAGTTCTCACAGTGTGGACTTAGGGCTGGCTAGACCCTCGATCCAAGGTCGAGAAAGCCTTTGAGGACCAAAGTCATAGATATTCATATATGTTGTGAATACCTAGTTGGAAAAAAAAACGCAGATAAACCTGAATAAGCCATTCAGTAAAGTATTTCAGGTTATCCAATTTTGATCAAACCTTATTGTCGGCTCAACTGATAGCACTTAAACTAAATATCAAGTTTGAACGTTTTGCAGTTTTCCCTTTTTGTGTTGTTTACCACACACATACAATAGACTAATTTTTAAAACTACTTTTTTGGACTGAGTTGAACTAAAACGTGTATTTCCGGTGAAAACTCGAAAATTTGACAATTATAATTTTAAGGCCAGACGATTTAAATACCATTTCAAGAAAGTAGAGATAGTTTAGTTTTCTGTACAAAATTCACTAGAAGATAAAAGTTGGCCGGGAAACTTGCGAGTGTGTTTAATGGAAGCAAAACATAATTAATAACGGATTATTTAAACCGTTAAACAAAAAAGAAAGTTAAAACTAGATAAACTAGATATAATATTATAATAAAATAATATAATTTAAAACTAGATATAATAATATAAAATAATTTTAGCTCTTATAGTAATGATTAGATTTTATCTTTTAATAATGTAAAAAAAGAATTTGTTTTACAAATAAATAACTTGATATCTAATAATCAAATTATTTTCTAAAAATGAATAAGACGATGAATTACTATAATCAGTACAATGATAAATTCATGAAGCATAATTAATTCAGCCTTTGTTCTAGCTTGGAATATTCATTTGTTCATTTTATAAGCGTAAGAAGTTAGATTTTTAGGGAGCGAGTATATCACAAACTAAAATTTAATTTACTAATGAAAGTATCGCAACATCAATCGATATTTCATTTCTACACAATCTATGGAACAATTGGTAAAGTATAATTGTTCGCCTAAAGGTCAACAGATGGCGCTACAATAGCAAAATAGGTTCCACCAATCTATAACTTTATTGTAATAAAAACATTACCAAGATTTATTTCAAGTTTTCTTTTATAATATTATTTGGATAAATGAAGAAAACAGTAGCTTAATGTCTTAGTTTGTAATATATTATTAATGTAAGAATTTTATCTTTATAATAATTGATATATATACATGTATATATTTTTTTTGACCTCGTGTTTTACCCTTTACGCAAACTGTCAGCCATATCAGTGATATAATATTAAGCAAAATTTTAATCATCACAGATTTTCAACAAATTTATTGAATACTCCACTAAAAAAATTATTGAAATATAATAATCTTCCAAAAATTTTACAATATTAATAGACAACTGTAGTAATTAATGTGACTTGGCAATTCTTCCAATTTTAAAATTTACATAACTTTTAAAAGGAACATTGTCTTGCCCTGAGGTCCCTCCTGTACACAAACATTGCTCGATAAATTAAAACATTAAAATAATAATAATTAGTGTCTATTTACTAATATTTTTAAGATTAAGCGATATTTCTTGAATACAATACGCTTTATCAGAAGGCAATGAAATTATCTAAAGAATTTAGGAAACAAATGAACGGTAGACTTTAGTTTTATTAAAGATTGATGTGAAACTGAATTTATTCTTATTATGAATTAAGTTTTACATTTTAAGTATTAATTTCTTTTTTTTAATGTTTAAAAATTGCCTCTGCAATGGGGTAATTACTTGCCTTCAAAAATGAAAAAGTGAAAGGTATTTATAACCTTCATTTCACAACCTGTTTCCAAAAATAATAAAAACAATTTTTTATAATTAAGTATGCCCAAAAATTCAAAAGAAGATTATTATGAAAAAAAATTATACCTAACAAATCAGATTTGGAAATCAAGACGGCTGGAGTGATTGATGCTAAAAAGAAGGGACGCCATCATTCAAGCAGATGATGCTTTGTTACCCTTTTTCTCGTGTCTCTCACGAGAAATATTGATGCCGGCTTCACGAGATGTCCAATTAAGAATATAAAATCGCAATGAAGTCTTCAAGGTATAAGAAACAGCATCTTCTGCAAAAACTTTTCAATCGTGAGGTAAGTTTTCTACTAGCCTTCTGAACTGTTAGAACCTGGGGATAGATAACATAACCTTTACCTTCCTTGGGGTATTCTATTGTTCTTCAAATTTTAGCTGGAATTGAATTAATTTTAAATAGATTATTAATATTAATGTAATAGATATTAAGATCGTTTATAACACGGTCAGAAGAGTAAAAAGCAACTAATACCCGTTTTTTAACCATCTTTGTTTAAACATTTGTTCAAATCATTAGGAAATCAACCATTCTCATTTTTAATTGCTTTTTTAAAGTGATGACTTTTTTCTTCCAAGTTTAGAAGAGTAGTAGTTTTATTAAAAAGAAAAAATTTTGCTTCGTAGAATTTTGGGAATATAGAAATGTTTTCCTTAATAACCAATTCTTGAATTTCATTTACGATACTCAAGCTTACTGCGAACTTGTGGTGGGATAATTAGAAACTTTGACGAAAAGTGAATGTTTCTAATATTTACATTTAGTCACAACAGATTTTACTACCTCTTACCCTTTCTTCAGTTGACGTAATTTATTTTATAGTTCTTCATTTTATTTACCTTGATGGCCACTTCTTAAACAGATCATTCTGCCATTTTACTTATCATAACTTGTTTGCCAAATTAGTAATAGGAATATTAAAACGTTCATTATTATGTCACAGTTATTTGGACATTTTGTGAAAGGAGTTTCTCTTCGACATGAACCGGCCAAGCAACTTTTCCCCGCTGTGCCAGAAAGACTGATTTTCAACCTCAGTGATACCATACCCAATGTTGGAAAGTGAGTGAAAATATCAGGTTATAAAGAAAGAGCGGTTATAGTTGAAAGTAAACTTTAAAGATATTCTATAAGTTACAGTACTTCTCAACAGTATATTCGATGGTTGATCTAATTTTAATTGATTAGTAGATTTTGCACATTTAGTTTATTGATGAAATTGTGTACATGTATTGCAGACATATTTTAATGGGAGCCACACGATGTGGCCAGTTATTGCTCACATATACCTGTTCTGTAGATCCTGCTGCAGATTTCCCTCCTACAGTTTATAGGTATGTATCGTTTTGAATGTATTTACTTATTCAATCTTTTTCCAAACATTGTTCTTGAACCTCAGTGCTTTTACATTAAATTTTTTTTTTTTTTATGTTTTCTTTAGAAAAACCTGAAAATTTAATTTTGATCATGTAATCAGAAAATGTTGAATAGTTATTAGGGTTCGCAATACTGGATATTATTTGAGATTGTGAATATTAACTTGCTTCTCTTTAGGATATTTATCCATTTTCAGAGTTTGGTTTATCCAGATCGTTTAGAAATTTGGACTGTCATTGTTTAAACTTTCAGATAGTGTAAGGCCCAAAATTTGTAAAGAGTGAAAAATCAACGTTTTTACATACAACGTTTTAGGCTGAGAATATCGCCATGACTGTCAGTTCAAGATCAGTATCTTAGGAATAGGGGCGGAAGAATTACAGTCTTTTCTGAGTCGTTAGGCCCCCCTAAAAGCTTGGGTGGCGAACTGCTTCGAAGATTTTTGATGAATGCTGAAAGGAGTTATAGTCTTGGCGAAGAACAATAGATTGCGGCTACACTGGGTGCCGAGGCACAGGGCAAGAGAAACGAAGAAGTCGGCATTTGAAAAGAAGGCCTCCCATTCCCCCCAACCTATCCCATCCCAAGCAACCCACCATTCCTGAACCTTCTTCTGACCATCTTCTATAAAGCCACCTGCAGGGCTATGACAAATGGCTCACATACCAACATCCCCTACTGTAGGAGAATTACGGAGCAGGAACATGCCAAATTTTTCTGGAAAGTGGTAAATTTTCGTACATCATTGTAGGGGGAAATGATGCATGCAACTTGTTCATTTTGGCGAACCCTTAGGCAAACTCTACTACGTCATCATCGAACCCATTCAGAATCCATTACACATTGTATGCTTTAAGACGACTATATTCTGTGTAAAAACACTCAGGTAACCACAGTAGATCTGCAATGGATTTGGCTATTCTTTCTACAAACATCCAATATCCAAAGTCTCATATAATATATTTCTTAGCTAGACGAAAACTGGTTAAGGAGGATCATTGCCTCTGGTCCCTAGATACTCTCTTTTAAAGGAACATCTTCTTAATTATGGATCTTGTTGCGGATCTACTCTGTAAGAAATGCGCCAGAAAAATGAAACTGTTTCTTCCTGGCAAGTGCGAAATAATTTGCTTGTCATTTGGTATTGAACTTGGGATCGCAGAGTGTTTCTCGCTTTGGCGTATTTAAATGATACAAGGTAGATATTAGTCGGGAGGGCAAAATGAGTCCTTCGGTGGCTTAAATGTTTCTTCTTAAGGGAAGCCCCGAGTTCTGTATTAGATAGATATCACAATCTCAGTTATTCTTAAGTGTTTAAAATATGATTTCTATTAATTGTTTTGATCCTTTGAAATTTTTGTTTCTTTAATGCCACCAATTTCTGAGACCAATGGATACTGTTGCTAAAATCTTGCTATGATCGAAGAGGACATAAGAGATAATTTTTTTGTTTACAGTGTCGATCAGATTTCAATAATATAAAATCACTGTTACTTGCGATCACTTTTTATAGTTTGCTTAGAGTTTTTTTTTTTTTTTTTTTTTTGTAGATATCGCCTTCATTTTTGGGCTTTTCGTCCGAATAGGGCAGCGGCCAAAGTAGCCGAAGTGCAACTATTTGACGGAGTTCAAGTTACTGAAGTGCTTACCATAGGAATAGTGCAATGGCCTAATGATTACGATAGATTACTTGTTTTTGGAAGCTGTCACGAGTGAGTAGTATATTTTTTTAATTGCCACTTCAAGTAGGCTAATTTACTTTTTGCAACAGCTCTATCTGGAAATCTCTGCTTTAATTATAGAGCGGAATACATCGAAGGTTGGGTGGACGGACCCCAATGTGAATATAAGAGTACGACATATATCACTGTAACTACAGTTCCCTCTTTAAATGGATGTGTGGACTGCAGAGCAGTCGCTGCATCCTTCGATGAAGAAGGTATGACTATTTTCATATCGCCATTAAAAATGCGTCTAATTATTTTATCATAAAGTTCAGGGTTTAGTATGTTTTTTTTTCTAATTGTATATTCACCTTTGTTTACAATCAGCTGGTTTTCCTTTTGTCTCTTACAGAAATGGCTGCAAACTGGGATAGCGGTGTTGGTTTAACTTGTTTACGTCATGGTTTTACCGCTCATACACATTTCTCTGTGCCACATATATATACATTCGATCCCCACAGCTGTTTGTATTCGGCAGGGAGAGTATTAATCAATACTGGTGCCTTCCTTCATGTACTGGGATTCTCTGTTGAAAAGGCTGGCTCTGAGGCGGCCAAGAGGCAAGCACAACTAAGTTGCAAAGGAAATATTGTAAACGTACCACCAGTAAACAGGTATCAAATGTTTTTCAGCTATAAATAAGTATATAGACTAGTGGCCCAGCCATTCCTGCCCGCACTCTTACTATAATTCATAGGGTATGAAAAATGGTGGTGCGATCCTATATTCATTGATGCTGCTACATATTTAAACTTAACGTCAATTAGCACTTCTTTTCTGACGATATTCTCCTAAAACATGAGTATGGAACTAATCTACTGACCTCTAAAATTATAATTTTATTGATAATACATTCTTCCAAAAGATCTAATCAATATTGGAGATACAGTTTAGGGAGATATCTTATCTAGAAGGATTTCGTTTCAAGGCGGTTGGGTACTGAACAGTTGCAATTAATTGGATTAAAAGTAGTCAATAAAGTAATTTCTTATAGAATACCATCGATGGCGATATTAGCCGCCGCAGTTCATGCGCTAAAAACAAAAAAAAAACATTAATTTTGCACAAATCCAACACCATGTGAAGAAGTCCAGTGACAATGCAAATACTGTAATGGACAAGTACATTGTTTTGACTCTAGCTACATACAAAAGATCTTTTAAAGGGCATGTGAACTTCTTCAGGGAATCTTGGCGTTCCTGAGGTATCCCAACAACAAAACGAACAATCCTTATGCAGCGTTACTAAAATGACTTTGGCGTTACTGCACCCAAAAATGACTGTGTCCAACTACTTGCTTTTGGTGTATCCTCAAACAAAACTCTAGCGCACGTCCACCCACACTTCACAGACGATTTCATCCTAAAATAAAATAAAAAAAGGTAGGCAAAGGAGTCACAATTCGAGGTCACATTCCACTTTGACTTGATTACTACACATTCAGATTTAATGTCCTTCAGCTCAAAAGGAAAGATTTATTGTTCTAAACTAACACTCAAAAATAATTAATTTATAAAACAAATTTTATGCAAAAATTTAATAAAATTGTTTTTGTTGCAGGTTAAGTTATGGTTACCTTCGTGACAGATGCTATTCGATCTTTCTAAGCGAGGACTGGGCTTGCAATATGACTCAGCTGTTAATAGAAATATTGCAAAAGGTGCGGTTCTAATTCCATTCTTTAATTGCCTATCTTTTTAAATGTCTAAATAAACTGCTGGACAAAAGTATTGCACACAATTTCAAAATATTATAATTTGAAGTTGAAAGGTATTTTCGTATTTTTTTTTTTATGGATTCATGTTGTTGAACTCTAATCCAAAGGAAAAAAAACAACTACCCAAAATTTAAGAAAAACCTGGTTTTATTATACAGAATAAAAAATGAAATAAAAAAAAAAATTCTTTCAATTCCTTAGCCTTCAAGCAGGAGTTCGCATTAACATTCTTGAAACCAGTGGATTGGTTCATTCCTAGTCTCTGAGCAATAATTGACTGCTGAACTCCTTCATCATGCAATGTTACTACACGAACTGCTATTTCTTCAGAATAATTTCCTTCATGAGACATTTAATGTTTTAAAAAATTCAAACAATTTAAAAAAAAAAAAAAACTGATAACAAAACACTAAAGAAAACTTTGTAAGAGAAAGTAATTACTCAGAGGCAATGAAATGACGAACTGGGATAATTCGTACAAGGCATGAACGAATGATTCGTTATAAAAAGAAACAAATTTGTTTTATCTTGCCTCCATTGGGTCAGAGTTTATTTAAAATGAATCCATAAGAAAACAAAAGAAAAACAAATGTCTTATCATGAAAGAAAACATTTTGAAATTTTATGCAATACTTTTGTCCAGCAGTTTATAAAAGATCTGAATTGAGAATTTAAGAAAAGTACATGAAATGATGCGATATTTTTAGATTTTTAAACATCCTATTTGGTTAACTTCGTTATTTCGAGAATTTCAGTATGGTTGTTGGATATTTACCAAAGTGGATGTTTATGATTAGTGGATTTGGCTATAAAACCAAATCCACTGTTGCCTGAAAGATCTATCTTCCTAGATGTTAAGTGTTGCCTGTATAAAAAATTTAATCTAACTAGTATAACTGGTGGTGTGAGTGTATGTATCTATGGCTGTGAGCTAGAGTTTGTCTTAGCACGCCTATTACGCAAATAGTTAGCTCTGCAGTTCTCCCTCTCTCTGCGTGTGTGTGTGTGTGTATTGAGTGCATATTGGCGGTGTAAGAGTGTGTTGTTAGGCTAGGATATTCGCAGAGATTCCAAGATCCCTGAAAGAGTGGCTAGTCTCTGCGGGCAAGAAATTTACCAACAGTTTTCATTATAGCTTGCCAGTTACCCAAATAATAGTAATAATAATCTTTATTTGAAAATAAAAAAAAACATCAAAAAATAACATAATCTAAAGCAATTTCTAAGCATGGTATGAAAACACTCTGCCAGGAGTTCTGAATTATGAATTAGTGTACATTATTTCATGAAAGAATTTAAGCTCTAAAACGCTATTTGCAGTTTAAAAGAATAAACAAACAAACAAAATTGAAAATAAGAAAAAACACAAACAATCTTTTTTAATAAGTAAGCTCTAAAATAACAAATGGCCAGCCTCAAACTTTTAAAACTCATTTATTGTAATTAAATTCCGAAATCAGGTATTGCCTGCCTATACCTACCCGCTGATTTCACATACCTTCCTAACCTTCCCCACTCTTTTCCGTTTAGAATATCTACAAGTTCGTTCATTCCTAATTTTTCTTTTCCCCTAACTTCTAGTCTATAACATTTTAATATGGGACATACCGCCATAAAATGGTAGCCATCCTCTTCTTCACCCAGATTAGACATTGAACCCTGTTAACAATATATTTTTTATAGTTCAGGTCTAATAGTTCACATCGGCATTTTATAATGATACAAATCGATTTCTTCAATAAAATTCAGATTCTTGTTAATTAATTTATAAATACCATGATTCTGACTGTTTTCCACCTCTTCCAAACATTTATTTCTAAAATTAGTTCTGCATACAATGATCATGTTATCTAAAACTTTAGGCCACATTTTAACTTCTTTAATGTCCCATGTTGGCGGTAAATCGCATATTTCTCCTAAACGAATCCATTCTTCAAACCACTTTGTTTTTAACCACCTTCGCTTCAAATCTTCAGCGTCAGTATTTTCACTAAGTAGTTAAAGTGTAATTTTAATGAAAATAAAAAAATCTGGTTTGAAACACTCTCAAAGCTTTCTCTTACCCCAGTTTTCATAATTGCATCTAATTGACAAATTTTATAGTTTGATAGACCAAATTTGATGAAATTCCTTGGAGTTCGTCGAAAATTGAATAAAATTCTATTAGTAAAAGCGTATTTCCGGTTTACTAATTTTCTTGTAACTCGGAATTTTGGCCATCTGTTGTATCTAATTAATTTTGTTTGGATGGTAGAATTGTACTATCAACCATGATAGCACTTTAGAGAAAAACATAACCCCACCCCTACCCCAAAAGCATCTTTAAATGATTTCACCAGGAGAAATGTTTCGAATAAAAGTTGTAGATCATTGTATGTGTAGTTGATGCACTAAGTTTGAAGAAAATCGTCAGAGCCATTTTTGAAAGAATCGCAAAAAAGTAAAAAAAAAATACGAGAAAACTAAAAAATACTTTTCAGCAAAAACGCACTTCCGGTCTTCTGATGTTTTCAAACTCGGAATTTAATTAACATATTTAATTCTAAATAATAATATTTAACTGATAGAATTGTGGAATAAGCTGAAATACTTTAGATGACAAACCACCCACCCCTCCTCTAAAAGTGCCCTTAAATGCATTTTCGCGGAGAAATGTTCCAAATAAAAATTGTAGAACTTTGTATGTGTAGTTGATATTCTAAGTTTAAAGAAAATCGTTGGAGCCATTTTGGAGAAAATTGCAAAAAAAAAAAAAGAAAAACCATTCAGTAAAGTGGTTCTTCCGATTAAGGAATTTTGATCGCTGACCTACTGTCAGATCCCATGGTGATACCCAAACGGAATATCAAGTTTGAACTTTCTGCGATTTTTCGTTTTTGAACTATGCTGTTCACACACACACATACACACACACATACACACACACAGAAACCATTTGCGAAAAACCACTTTTTTTGGACTCAGAGGACCTCCAAACGGATATTTCCGGTGAAAACTCGAAATAGAAAATTTGGCACAAGTAGAATGTTCCCTTTTGCTAGGAGTAAGAGAAAGTAAAAAATCTGGTGTGAAACACACACAACTTTCTCTTACTTCTGTTGTAATTGACAAATGTAAAATTGTAATTACTTCCCTTAATTTTGTTTATTAACTTCCAAAATTCACCCGTCTTTTATATTTTCAAAATTTTTAACGAGCCCATTCATAAATTTAGTCTTCTTTTCTTTGGTTATTTGTTTAAATTCTCTATTCATAGAGATATATTTTAGCTTTTGTACGTCTTTTATACAAAGTTGAATTTGTACGTCAAAAAAATTTTAGAGTTTAAAGGATAACTTGCATAATCAGAGACATTTTCCGTGGAAGCCTGCTTCATTTTGTGGTCATCGACCGGTTTCGGGCGTTCGCCCATCTTCAGGATGCGCTTTTCAGACAGTGTGCCAACATAGACTCGTACAGAGACTTAGTTTCACACTAACTCCTGTACGAGTTAGCCGATTCTCGCATTCCAAATTACTAATTCTTTCAAAATCATTTATCCAACTTTTGTAATTGAGATAGACAGGTAAAATTAAAACAGATTCTTCTCCAAATTTAAGCCTTAACAAATGCACTCCCTTACGACAAATATGATTGATAAAATGAATATATATTTTTTTAAACACAACCCTACTCGCTCTTCCAAATTTGCTTTGCCTTACCGCTTCTATAAAAACTAAATTATAATCATCAAAATATTTTCCAAATAATATAAACTGTTCTTTCTCTAAATGTGTTTCAACCAAACAAAATAAATCAAAATTTTTAATATAACTTAAAAACCCTATTTGTTGTAATTTAGTTTTAAACCCTGTTAATTAATTAATAACTAATTAATTTTAAATCTTAAATTTTATTCACCTATCAGACGGTTATTTTCTATTTATTCTCTTCATCTGCAGATCTAGCCTTTGTTGCAGATGCCGTTATGTGATGAACGCAGCGCCTGGTCCATGTTGAGTCTCCAAGTATCCCCCTAAGCCATGATAGAACTTTGCTCTCCCTAGACATCATAAGGATTGATGGGAAGGGTCCATTCCCAATAAAAGTCCTTACCAACCACAATCATACTTTCATATAAAATCAGTATCCTGAGTTGCGTATTCACCTTAACGATTTCTCTTCTACACTGTAAAAGCCTTCTTCGTCTGTTTCTAGTATCCCAAATGTAGTCTCTGCACACAAAAAATCCAGTATCTTTAAGCTTTCTGGTATTTTTCAATATGTTAATTACCGCATTATTATTTTCTATAAATATAACCTTTATCATATCATTTTTTTTAAACTCAGACTTCAAACGAAACGCTGTTTCAATTTTTCCGCCAGTATCTCCTTCTAATACTTCCTTACAAAACAGACTAATAACTTCCTTAGGTTCTCCCTCTGCTACCTTCAAACCAGAAAAAATTAGATTTTTACTTGGGATATTATTTTCAACATATGAGATTCTTTTATCTTTTTGTTTCAACTTTATTTTCAAACCTTCGATTTCTTCACGCAGTAGCTTATTTTCATTTCTTATTTCACTTATCTCTTGCCTAATTTCTTTTACAGCTTCTTGTTTTGCAAGGATTTTTGAATCAATTAATCTACTGAAATGAGCAAGCAATTTTTGAATGGACAACTTACCTACTTCTGCATTATTTGTTCATAAGCTTTTTGTCTCTTCGTCAATTTCCGGTGATGAACGAACTTTCTTAACACTTTCTGACTTTTTAAAGTTCCGCGTCCTAGGATTTTCAGAAGAAACTTCTCTTACAGATTTTGACATTAAAAAAAGCTATTAACTTTTATACTCAATTTGTTAGTATGGTAATAATATATATTTATAAATTATGTACGAGGTGTGTAAATTAAGTAATGAGACTGATTTTCTAGTGTTCGATCTGGCAACACTGGAGACGCGGCGCATGCGTGGTAGGGCAAGTAAACATCTGATACACGTCCAGTGCAAATTTGAAAATGCTAGAGTTGTTGCACTGTCCGTAGTGACTTTTTTTTGTGAGCAAGGTTTTTTCAGTGCGTTTTAAAAATGAGTGACATCAATTACGAGCAACGTTGTGCTATCAGGTTTTGCTTCAGACTTGGGCACAGTGCAACGGAAACGTTTGAAAAACTGTGCCAGGCCTACGGAGACAATGTTTTGTCGAGAGCACAGGTTTTTAGGTGGTTTAAGTCGTTTGCAGATGGAAGGGAATCAATGAAGACGAGCCTCGCAGCGGAAGGCCTTCATCTTCAAGAACCGACGAAAATGTTGGCAGAATCCGCGATCTCGTGCGTTCAGATCGTCGTTTGACAGTCCGATTGATCGGCGAAGAGTTGAATTTGATTCACACAACCGTTCATCAAATTTTGACTAATGAATTGGGGATGAGAACAATTTGTGCAAAAATGGTCCTGAAAAATCTTTCACAAGAGCAAAAAGACATCAGAAAGGAAAGGAGCCTTGACTTTTTGGGAGCAATTGAAAACGATCCCAATTTTTTGGAACGTGTTATTACAGGAGACGAGTCTTGGGTGTTTGAGTATGACCCAGAAACTAAGCGTCAGAACATGCAGTGGCACACTTCAACCTCTCCAAGGCCAAAAAAAGCAAGAATGAGCAAGTCAAAAATCAAATGAATGCTGATTTGCTTTTTTGATAGCCAAGGAATCGTTCACAAAGAATTTGTGCCTCAATGCCAAATCGTAAACCAACATTTTTACCGAGAAGTTCTTGAGAGACTTCGAAAAAGAGTCATGCGTGTCAGACATCAAAAACAAGTGGGTGTTGCATCACGACAATGCTCCGTGTCACGCCGCGATTTCTATTAATGAGTATTTGGCCAGTAATAACATTCCTGTGGCTCCTCAGCCTCCTTATTCACCCGACTTGAGTCCATGTGACTTTTTTTTGTTCCCCAAATTGAAAAATCACCTCAAGGGACGTCATTTTGGAACATTGGAGAATATTCAAACAGCCGTAACCGACCAACTGAAGTCTATTCCAGTATCCGAGTTCCAGCACTGCTATGACGAATGGAAGAATCGTTTTCAGCGTTGTGTGGCTTCCCAAGGTAGTTACTTTGAAGGGGAAATGTTGAATTGTAATTTTATTTGAATAAAAAAAAGATAAAAAATCAGTCTCATTACTTAATTTACACACCTCGTATATATATAATTTATTAGAAGTCCGAAGGTAAATATTTGTAAATAAAGAGCTCTGGTGCAATGATACTCTTTACCTTATTAACTTGTTATGGTGTACTTTGAGATTACTTATAATGACGCACCATCCATGTATTTTAACTACATCCCCACTTCTCTAAGCTTATTAAAAATGTATAACTTTTTTCACAATTTTCTCGAAAAATGTTCGATAGAAATTCTTAATTTTTCGTCTTATTACACACTTCACTTAGATCTTTAAGTATCCCAGTTCTTAACTTTGTACACTGACTATAACCCCACTTTTTCAAATTAAACAGAGACACAATGTTACCTGTTTGAACACTAGATCAGAACTTCGTACACTCAAATAACTTGTATGTGAAATGAAATGCGTTTTCAGGAATTCTCCTCCATGATGTTTTTACTAAGTTTCGTTGTTACTCTCCAGATAGGGTCTTCTATTTAATTATAAAATTCGACGACGTCAATCCTGTTCCGTAAATTGATGGACGTCATTATTTTTAATATTGTCTTCCATTTTTACCAATTTTGGTGCCTGTCGCAAATTTAAGTTTGTGCTTGATCAACCATCCCTTTTATTGCACATACTGGTAGTGTTGTAATTATCTTGATTTATTAAAATCATATTCAGATTAAAATTTCCATTTGCAGGGGCGTAAAATAGAAATGGAAGACTTGCCATTCTGTCTGAAGTATGCTTTACAGAAGCACTTATACATTCATAGTTCTGTAAGTTTATATTATTATTGTTTTAATGAAAGTGTTTTCTAGCAATGACTTTGAAGATAATAAAAAAACTTTTAATTTAAATTACCTTGTTTTGTTATTTCAAATGTTTTTTTTATTTTATTTTGTTTAGCCTCATTTTCGTTCTTCGATTATTCAAAAATGCAAGCTGTTAAAGAACTCTGGACTTGGAATAAAGCTGTATGGAGAATGGCCAATCAGCAAGTTCATCCAAAATAGTTTGCCAGCTGTGTTGTCTAACTCACCGTCCAAACAGCAGCACAGGCAATATCAACAACAAACTCAGCAACAACAACAGCAACAAATCACTAAGGATACCAGTCAGTCGCAGTCATTATCATGCTCTGATCTACTGTTAAGAGCTACGCCTAAACAGAGATGGTTCTTCAGTTCGAACAAGAACAATCGGTTACAAGCTGCGGCCGCTTTTCAGGCCAGACTGAAAGCTGTTAAGAGGCAATCAGAAAAGGCTGAAAATGTAAGATATCTATAAATTTTTTATTGAACGAAATTTAACTTTATTAAATATATTAAATTTTGAATTGTCGCAAATGGAAAACTGTTTAAACGTCTCTTTAATTAAAAGGTCTACGACTTTATGGAATCCGAAGATAATAGTTGTGAGCCGAAATTCAAGCTGTTTAGACGGAGATGTTTGGCGGACAAAATGTATGAGTTTAGAACTGAAGAAGAACATGAAAATGAAAATATTCGGCCACCCGATAGTCTTTCTAATTCTTGTAAAGAAAAATCTAAATTCTTCAGAAGTAGCAGTTTAGTATTATTTCCCACTTTTATGCTTATTATAATAGAGGTATGACTCTATCAATCAGAATACAAGTTTATTACTTTCTGTGTTATTTTAGTGGGAAAAACAGATATGGGCGAAATGCTTGAAGTGAGCACAACAAAAATTGATTCTGAAGATGAAAAAATTTGCATGAAGACTGCTGAAAATAAAATTCCTGAACCAAACACTACTGTAAGCTTCTTTTTTAGTAAAAAAAAAAAACAAAAATTATTATTGATGTTTTATAAGCAATAAGTTTTATTTTCTGATTGGCATACTGCATTAAATTCCACAGATAGCTAGGAAATATCTAAATTTGTTTTTCTTAGGTGTTTGTCTAATACATGCAACGGTGAAGGTATATGCAAGGATTGGTGAACTAGACTTTGCCGGTATAGGTATACAACAATCCAAATCTTAGCTTAAATCTTTTACTTCTGCGCAGGGCCAAATGAAATACCTCAAGTTTTTGTCAATGCAAATGTTTGGTTGGATCACAATGATCCATGAAAAAGTATTTTTATGGGATCTCAAATATTTGCCATATCTGTATAAAATATAATTTCTTATTTAAAAGCATAAAATTTTCTTAAACGAAATTTACAAAAAATCTGAAATACATATAAATTACATGCTTGTTCTAGAATTGCTGAAAACAAAAAAAAAAGAAATTCTAATATAAAATTTGCTTAGAAATTTGAAATTTCTGATCCTTTCTGATTGCGGAATGAGGCCCGAAAATTCGAAAGTTAGAGCTGGCTCTACTTCTGACGTTAAACATGCGCTCAGAGCCAAATTTACGCCGCAAGACTGGTTCTCAAAAGCAGACTCTGGGCCGCCTGGGTGATTCAGCGCCCAATTGGAGGAATCTCGAGCTTTTGACAGGCCCACGTAATGGTAGAGGGCCATGGAATCTTGTCTTTCTTACTCGATCAAGCACAAATAGCAATGATCACTATCAAGCAGACTTATATATTTTCTGAGCCAATGTCTTAAAGCACAATTAGCCTGGTCAAGCAGGTTTTTCTTTAGGAGAGGTTCCTCTCCTGACTTTGGCAGTGGTTCACCCCCATCTATTAGAGTAAGTGTCTGGTTAGGCTGGGATGTCTGCAGGAAGTGCATATTCCCTGAAGAAGATGCTAGTTCACTTCTTATTACAGTTTTTTTATAAATGAAATATTTTGTAAAAAAAAAAAAAACAACTAGTTTCTTTACCATTTCTTTAATTTCAACCATTTTCTATAGAATATTTGTTGTTAGGTAAAAGCAATAATCGCTGATTGGGATGGAGCCGATAGTGAAAGTGAATCCGAAGTACGAGAGAAGGATATCTTGGGGTTTATGAATGGTCTAGAGCAGAAACGGAGGTCTAGTGCCCCGTCTTCATTGTCAAGTAATGAACGTTGTCTGGCGCTAAGATCAACTACTGCCAGAAGAACTTCGGCCGGCTCCCCGTTAAAGCCTCACAATACTGGCACCATCAGGAGAGAATTAAGACTTTATAGACATTCACAGACCAAAAAGAATCTTGAAAGATCCAACTTTGATCTCACTGGTAATAATTAATGTGCAAATATTAAACAAACTGCTTGCGATTTTTCATTAAAAAAGTCGAACATAAAAAATGTTTATTCATGATTATGGCTATTGATTGATAACATGAAAACTCTGAATTATGTTTATTTGTACATTTTTCATCCCGTTTATTCCTTAATTTTTTTCTTTTTTTAAACCAAGTTCTTGACTAATTTGTCATACGGCCCCCCAGACAGACTTAAATAAAATCTTGTTAGATGTGCGCTATTTCTCTCCTGATCACGCAGTTGTAGATCTGCGCAAGCCTGCTCAAATTTTAAATTGTTATTTCACATTATGAGGGAAATTGCTGAGCAGCCAAGACCTTCTAGCCTTCCACGTTTTGCGATCAAATAATATTAAACCTTTCTCCCGTTGATCAAAAGTGTGGGCCACAACTCGCTAGCACTTTTTTGATGAATTAAATGTTTTAAATCAAATTTAATTAAAATCTTTTATAACAACATTTTTTTGCAAACTATTAAACAACAAGCGATAAAATGTTTTCCAGAATTTGGCGAGATCAGTATAACCCAAAATTGAGTTTATACTCAACAAATGAATAAATTATATTACAACCTACCTCATTTTCTCCGACAAGGACTTTTAAAAAAGAATAGTCAAGTTCGTGAGAGGAAAAGAATTAGACAAATAGCCCCATAGTAATCTCTAAACTTATTGTATTAGAAAATACCCTGTAATGTTTTCATTTATACAGCGCCAATAAAATTAAATTTGATAGAAAATTAACAGTATGAAAAAACAAATTAAAGTGACATAAACTAGATAGATAATCTCAAAAATACTTTAAACAAATAGGAAATTTATTTTAATTTGTGAGACTTTTAATGTAAATGGACCTTATTAATCAGCTGCTTTTAGAATTCTACCAAATATATTAGATATATGTATTGTATAGGAAAGACTTTAAATTTAAACAGTGTATACACAAACAGATCAGCGTTTATTAGTACGACATGTTGTGAGTATTCTTAAATTCAGCGTTCCTAGCCTTTTTTTTTATTCATGACTATTTGGAATATAGAGCACAGATAATGAGCATTGATTATATTTATTCATGCCATCCTCACAGTTCTAGGCAAATTATCTTCTGTTTCATATGTATGAAAAACATGAGAAACTACTTTTAGTTTAGGTGATTCTTACATTTTTTAAAAGAGATCTGCTCTTATATTTTCACTCTTTCAAGCCACTTATAACATCATCCCAACTCATTTTTCTTTTTGTGTTAATAGACGAAATGCTGAAAGAAATGGATAAAGGTTTCGGTCATCAGCCAGTGTCTGGTTGTTCAGTAAGATTCACGAGAAGGTATATAGAAATCGATCAAGAAATAACTTCAACAATTACAGACATTGAAGGTAAATTTTAGCATTATTAAATTATGGTTAAATATCTTTTATAAAGTGATTCCACCAATCACTTGGTTCTGAGAGTTTTCTTCTTTTAATGTGATGTAAAGGAGTTTAGGTCTTGAGTTATGTGATGTTCATGATATGCACATCTCAAAAAGGTGTTGAGTGAACGTCAGTTAGACTGTAATACCCAGTAAATTGTTGAAAATAGAAACAATTTGTTGAATATAATGCTAAATTTAATTTCTATTTAAACTTAGTATTCGGTTTTCGACTACCACCGATCTGACATTAATGTTTTGTGCAAAATCCATCCCCCCGAGAGTGCGTCTTTATTGAATGTTATTTTTCAATTTTCGCGATTTTCTAAAAAATAAAAAACGGCTCCAACGATTTTCTTTAAACTTGGTATTCTATCTACATATATAAATACCTAACAGTTTTATTTGGAACATTTTTCGGGAAATTGATTTTTGGGAGTTGCGGGAGAAGAGTAGCGTCAAGCGTTCCTCTAAAGTAACATTTCAGTACAATATATGGCTGGCTCTACCACCCATACAGTAGATTTTTCCAACCCATCAAAGAACCATACTTGTTACAGTAACGCACATGCGCAGTAGAGGAAATGCGTTCCAACCGCAAGGTTGTCGTTTAGGGAACGATATTTTTTGTGTTCTAACCCAAGTAGAATCTGCGTGAACCGGTTACAGAGTGGTGATTTCGATACCCGGCCGAAAGCAAGTACAAGTGGAAACTGACATGCGCATTGCATGTAACAGCTGTGATATTTGTGTAAGGTTATGTACTCTAAAATCTACAGAGCTTTAAAATCGATTGATAAAGCAGTAACGAAACCGTTGCAGCCCTCATTTAATTTGGTACTGATCCCAGAACGGTGGTAGGTCAGCGTCTGCGCTTGGATCCATGAAAACTTTTTCGATAACGGTTCCGAAACGATTACACTTTGTCTTTTGGAGCAAACCTAATGTTAATATACATTGCAGTCGTTTAGAATTCTAAATTTGAAGAAAATCGGTTAACCGGAAGTGCGAATTTATAGCATATAATTGGGTTTTTGGAATTTTCTGGAAAATGGCTATAATTATTTTGTTTAAACTTTTATCAAGCTATCACTTTTATTTGAAATATTTTTCCGAAAAAATTGATTTTAGGAAGTTCTGCAGCACTTACGTCTTAAAGTTTCAAATGTTATTTAAGTGCTATTAACGCTATCTTCTGGACTACAATGTAACTGCATTGAAATGACTATGTGAGCCAAGGTGTCATTTTTGTGTTAGAGATCTGAAATAAATGTCGCAAGTTTAAAACAATTTGTCAGTTTTGTAATTGTATTACTTGCTGTAAGAGAACATCGTTGAGGGTTTCACACCAGATTTTTTCTTGTATGTTTTGAGGCCCCTAATTACGAAAAAGTGGCTTTTAGAAATTTGCTTTTGTCAGCTCAATTCAAAAACTAAAAAGAAAGTTAGAACTTGATATTTCATTTAATAAAAACAGAAAGTTGTATGAGTGTTGGAAACTAGATTTGTTTTTTTTAGACGATGACATTGGCACTGGATTTCATTGTGCTCTACCTTTATCGGTTCATGGCTCAGCGTATGCTCAAATGGAAATGATTTCAAATCAAAAAGCTGAGAAACTGGTATAAATATTTTTATAACTGTAAAAACCCTCTTCTGTTTGTCTTATTTTTCTAACGGCATGACGTCTCTGATCTAGGGAATTTGGTGCGCTGTTGTACGTCAAAGCAGTCTGGATATTGAACAGTTTTGTTATAAAGCTGCGGAGAGTATTTGCAATATGGAAGGATATAAATTTTGGTTTTGCAGTGATTATGATACAGAAGTTGTTAGGGTATATATTTATAGATAATACACAAAATAATATTATTATTAAAATTAAGTCAGTAAATTAAATAACTTTGTTTAAATTATAAATTTCAGGCATGTCCATTAACTGGTGATATTTTAAGTGTATTGTTTATTAGATTAAACGCAGAGAACATGAGGCTGGCCCCGGATTCGCTACCAGACACAAGGTAAGTAGTCAGATTTTTTCTACCTATATTTTGATTTTTTATAAAACTAATATTTTGTTTTATTATTGTTTTTCTTCGCAGGAAAAAAGCAGATCTACGAAATATTTATGAAACTCGATGTTTATATGTATGGAGTCCTTCAACTGGTCGTACATATCTAGAAGGATATACCAATTTAGTTAGAGTATCCTCTATATCTGCAAGAAGATGGGGTCCGGCTGCTAAAGAGGCGAAATGCCTTCGTAGTAGTTGTGGTAGTGGTGGCGGTAATGCCAGCAAGAACAGTAGCAACAACGGCATCGCTGGAGCCGGTTGTTGTGCTGGCAAGGTTAGAGCATTCGTCCACACCATGAAAGATGGCAGACCTGGTCAGTTTGTGCTTTTCTCTTTAATTGTCTTTTCTTTATTTAATATTGTTTACAATATTTGCCAATTGATTTACCATTTGATTTTTAAAAAATATTCAATTATTCAACTAAAATCGGTGATTAGCCGCATTAATCTCCATTGAGATGGAGATCTATATTGAATGCTCACTGGAATACGGTTAATAAATAATATTGCTCACATTTTTAGTGCGACCGGGGTGAGCCCTGAACTGTCTATAATACGCGTGTACACTTGTTTAATGTTAGTAGAATAGTTAGTAGGGCCATAGCGGCGGCCCACTATTACCAAGATCTAAAAAAGTCTCAGCGTGCAGGATGCTCTTTTATTTTATTCATAATAACAGAGGACATGGAGCGGTGGTCTTTATCTTGCTCAGTCAAGCAAAACCTACAATGACCACTGCATTAATCGCTCAGACCCAATAGACGCATTTATTTCCTGAGCCTTATAGTATTCGGTCAGTACACCTACCATCCAAAAACTCTTAGATCGGACTCCACTTAAATGAGGTAAGCGTAAGTGATAATAAAAATGGCAGTGGCAATGGTAGTCTGTTTGATGAATGGCCCAGAGGTCCGCTGGTACCAGAGGACCACTAGCCACTAGATTCCCACAAGTTTCATTTTTATCATTCCAGCATCACTTCCTATTTATTACTGTTCATACTTGCGTCAATATTCGTGTCTTCTATCACTATTTTGTTCTCGAGTGGAAAGGGTGAATCGCTGTTTTGCAGTTTTATTTACATTCATTTTTTAACTTTTTAAATATCATCATCATTCAGAGTGTGGAGTCAATTGTCACCTTACTTGTGGTTGGTCTATTCTGACCTGTGACCATGTACTTTGTCTTATAGTTGTTGTGGTCGGTTCCGCAGAGCTGGAAAGCATCAGAGATATTTTCTGTGATAGCCTGCTTCTTTTTTAGGTCATCGACTGGTTTCGGGCGTTCGCCCATCATCAGGGATCAATGAATCATGAACCACAAAAAGAAGCAGGCTATCACGGAAAATATCTCTGATACTTTGTCTTATTTTCGTTGAGGGTGAGTCCCATCCTTCTAGCTGGGCCTTCCAGAGCTAGAAACACTTCCTCCTCGGCTCTAAGCGACATTATGTCTATGTCGTCGGCCTAGGCAAGCAGTTGAACCGATTTGTTTAATATGGTGCCCTCTGTCTGAATGCCCGATTCTCTTACCACCTTTTCCAGGGCCAGATTAAACAGGGGGCACGCTAAGGCGTCACCTTGCCTCAAGCCCTTCCTGTTTGAAACTCTTCGGAGAATCCCACTTGTATCCGCACCATATACTCCCACCGTAGTTGTCCTAAAAAAGACGAATAAGTTTCAAGGTCCTTGGAATATTGAGGTCTCCAATTCTTGATATAGCTTACCCTGTTTAGGCTGTCGTAAGCTGCCTTAAAATCGATGAATAGATGATGGGTTTGTATCTTGTATTCTCTTCCTTTTTCGAGAATCATCCTCAGAGTGAAGATCTGGTCGGTCATCGACTTTCCTTGACGAAAGCCGCATTGGTACTTCCCAGTTACTCTCTCTGCATTCGGGAGTAGCCTCTGAAATGGAATATTAGAGAGTATTTTATATACACATACAAGTAGGGAAATGCCTCTATAATTTCTGCAATCAAGCTAATCCCCTTTCTTATGAATAGCACATATGATCGTTTGTACCAGGCCGCAGGTTTACTTCTTCTATCCAGACCAGCAAGATCAGTTCTTGTAGCTGTTTCGTCAGTTCGTTTCCGCCAACTTAAATAGTTCGGCCGTAATCCATCGAATCCTGGCGATTTGTTATTCTTAAGTTTTGTTAGGGCATCGGTTATTTCATCTTCGTTTGGTGGTTCGAGTTCGTCTTCATCGTCACGCATCATGGCAGCGCCTACTCCTAATATGTATATTAGGAGCGTTAGCTCACGATTTTGTTTTAGTATAGTGGAATTATGACCAAATAAAAAAAAACACGATAATTGAAATAAATAAAAATAAAATTATTTTTTTATTTTTTTTTTACTATATTTCAGTGCCATCTGTGAACTTAATATTGGATCATGATAATCTCATCGGCTTTCGGAGAGATCCCATACCCTCGTCGCTGTGAATACTTTTACATAAAAGGGATACATCTGATTGTCTATAAAAGGTCGTTTTGGCGCAGTTCGTAGATCTGCCACTTAGTTGTCACTGAGTTCCTATCCCTTTACCCCAGACTATCTCCTTCCTGTAACTACAAAAACGAAAAAAAAAATCTGTCATCTTTCTGAAGCTTTTACAATAATAATAGTAATAATACTTTATAATACCTAATAGTAATAATACTGTATAATAATGATAATACTACTATTACTAATAATAATAATAATGATAATCAATCATACTTATTAAACATTGACAAAGAATAAAGTTGAGACCTACGGCTTTGGGGGTCTCTTTTTTATTTTTTAGGAAGAAATGTGACCAGAAGAGTATTTTTTAATTTATTATTTTGAAATAATGTAGTTTGGTTTAATATAGTAATGAAGTTTATTCATTCTTTTTTCTACAGCACTCTCTTCTAGTTAATTTGCAATCCAGTTGAATAATAATACAATAATGCTGCATAGGGTTTTTAAAGAAAACTTTCGGTGTCCAATTTGGTAGCAGTATTCTGCATTTTTGTATTAATATTCCAAACTATTTAACAATCTTCAGGGAAAAAAGTGAAAATAATAAATAGCAAACCATTTTATTGTTAATGCATTTTTTATTTTTTTTATTTCATTAAAAAAAAAGGTTATATGTTCAAATGCAATATTTTTACGGTTATTGACTAGTTTTCTAGTATCATAGTAGATCGATTGAGTCGATTACAATCTCAGTTACTTATTCCTTCTCTCTCTCTTTTTGTAAGAAACGCATGCTCAAATTGTTTTAGATTTTTTTTTTTTTTTGGAGTCGGAACTGGGTAATTTTATTCCCGCTAATATTTACCTATACATGCGTCTGAAAAATCCGTAGTTTATTTTGCGTCTTTCTTGTTCAGTTGGCCGCCAGCGCAGATAAAAAAAAAAATGGAAATTAGATCTATTTCGTGTTCAACGTTCAACAACGGATCAGTAAACTATTCTTCTTCTAGAGTCTAACTCGAAGTCTAGTCACTGTCTAACTTATTTTCAAGCGTTGACTATAGATACTATTACAGTCCGGATAATTTTTAAGGTTCGAAATAGCAAGATGTATTTGATGGGTCCGCAGTGCTGGATAACATCTGGGATTTTATCCATCATAGTATACTTATTTTTGTTCCTTACCGGTTTCGGATTCTTATCCGATGGTGGATACTCTGATGATAGATGAGAATCGGAAACTGGTCAGGAACAACAAAAATTAGATATCCCAGATGTTAACAAGACGTAGTGTGTATCAGTCTTGATATTAACCAAAACAGTGGGAAGTATTTTTTGTTTAGTCATTTGTTCAAGGAGTTTTGCCGTCTCTGTCGATATCCCACATAATCATTTCCTTTTAAACATTCTACATTTTATAGACAAACTAACATGTACAAAAATGTTAAATATCACTCATGGTATCTTCCCATGAGTAAACTACAAGTACTGCTCAGAAGTGAGTTTGCAACCTAGTATCTCAAATCAAATTGAAAATAAACTTAAAAAAAAAAAATGAACAAATCAGGACTAAATTTCTTTTTTTTTAAATTCAATATTTTTCTGAAGATGCTTGAATAGTTTGAATATTAATCACATGCAAATGAATTTTGAGAAGAAATTACGCCATTTCAAAAGTTTTTTCTTACTAAAGATGTTTCACGTTGAAATTAAAATAAATTTCATTCAATTCACCTAATAAATAATAGTAATGACAATATTTTAATGAATTTTTCTTTAATTTTAGCTTGCACTTTTAACTTTTGAAACGAAATGATTACGATATTTATAAATTTATAAAAATATTCTTATGGCATTGCTGTCACGTGAGCATTGAGGCTTTTTTCTAATATTCCTTTTTTTTTTTATAATTTAACTACAACAACATTCATCAATTGGATTTTTTTTTTATCGATTAATAATAATAATCCATATAGAGCTATATGTATGTTTACAAAGAATTTGTAATCATCTTTAATGTTAAAACATTTATCTTCAAATGGTCCGTGCTCAGTTCCCCAATTCTTATTCTTTTCTCTTATAATTGTGTCTACCATCACTTTACACCTAACACAAACTGAGAATTAATAATTATAATAAACTTGTAAGACCTCTTTATATGATATTGTGATAAAAAAATTAATGAAAAAAAAAAACAATTCACCGATAATTTTTCTGTGATAAAACTTGTAAGTTTTTTTGTGTTTTTGTCGATTTTTTAAAATAGAGAATAATAACATTTAGTTTAGAGTTTTTATTTTATTTTAATATGAAATTGGTGTCTTTCCTATTTTTTTGTTTTTATTTACGTATGTGTCAGTGTCCTCCGTATTTATTAGATATAATCATCATGGTTTGTGATTTTTCTTTTTAGATTTATTATTATTTTTTTTAAATTATTATTATTATTATTATTATTATAATCATTTGTGAGAAACATTTAGTTGTGAATTAATGAATAAAAAAAAATAACTTTGAAAGCAGGAGCCATATTTGAATTATTTGTGTGAATTGAGAACAAAAAATTCTTACGATGTAACATATATTTAAAAAGAAAAAAATGTAATAAGTAGAAAATACATTTCTAATTATTCCTGTGTTTTTATTGCGACCATTATTATTTATATTTAATTATTCTGATACGAACAGATACTATGTTAATTTAAGTTGCATTAGGAAGATGTGCCGAGATCAACCTCGAGAGGAAGTATGGTTATCAGGAAATTAGGTATGATCGATCCTATCCGAAAGTCATTCGCTATTAGGTTACTTCGAAAAATATGTTGGAAATGCATCGACCAAACATTTTAGCAAAGAAAGATCCAACAATACTCTTCATGGCAGCCTTGTTCTGAAGATAACTTCTCCCGATGCTGAGTTGCTGATTTTCTCGAAAATATCAAGCATTGAAATGTTGTTTGTTTTTTCTTTTGCGAATCATAGAATAATGAAGAAATAAAACAATTTAAATTATACACAACAATATTTTAAACCAACAAATAAATTACATGTTCTGACAATACATTATATTTTATATTATACATGTATAAAATGCATGTAATATATATATATATATGTACATACATACATATATATATATATATATAAATAATGTATCTGTTGCATGCAGTTACTTGGGGAGTGAAGAAGTGACCCAAAGGGTTTCACAGCACACTACTCCATGCACTTCGTCAGAACAGTACGCAATACACTTAAATGACATACACTCCACTTTTTACAGACAAGGACAAACTAGTTAATTGGCGTAAGCCAAGGGAGAAGGAAGGGATTAGCTCAGTGGGAGCGCACTGGACTAGTAATGCGGAGGTTCCGGGTTCGAATCCAGCATGCTGCCCTTAGATTTTCTCGTCGTAGGAGCCTCTACAACTCACTGTCCATGATGGGCAGTGTTGTCTGTAGCTAGAGAACACTGCATGGAGGTCGTCAGAGCACCGGAAGGCTCCGGAGGCACAATAGATGTTTCAGGTCGCATTGCAATAATCTGTTACAACCTACAATGTGTAAAGTTCAAAGAAAATCGTTGGAGCGTTTTTGAGAAAATCACAAAAAAACATTCAGTAAAGCAGCACTTCCGGTTGATGGATTTTGCCTGAAATCTTTGAGTCTGATGTGTTGATAGTACCTAATCGGAATTCCAAGTTTGAACTTCCTGCAACTTTTCGTTTTTGGGATATTCCTTCCACACACACACACACACTTTTTTGGACTCAGGGGACCTCAAAACGTGTATTTCCAGTAAAAACTCAATTTCGAAAATCTGACACGACCGCAATACTTCCTCTTACAGTAGTAAGAGAAAGTCAAAAGATTAAATAATAATTAATTCAAACACAAAATGTGATTTTTGTTCTAATAACAGTTTGAATTCGAAACTGGTTACATACTGATAAAAGATAACCTCTCCCTAAAAAAGATAAAATAATAATTTATTCCAACATATATGATTTTTGACAATATTAAAATGTAGTTAAGTGGTTCGATTGTCTCCGTAAACGTTCGGCACGCTTTCGGGATTGAAATGTTCTATTCCCCCCACTCTTTAGAATAAAAGTATGGTTACATTCAAATTACTTCCCTCCCACGATGACCGGACGAAGCCCCAAATGTTCTCACCAGGACAAGAAGTATGAGTAAAAAGAGAAAGAGCGCCAAGATGGAACCAGAGATAGTTAATTGCTGGGCAGGAGAGCCCTCATATAAGGTCATGGTAGAGGATGAAATTAAAGAGTAGAACCATGTATAATCATCTGAAGAAAAACACATGGATTACTTAACTATATAAACTAAAATGTTTGAGATAAATAAAATATTAGAGAGAATAATTAAATAGTAATAATTATCTTGGCAGTCCGTGGAAGCTCAAACAAATTCTTCCCCATACTTACTATCTAATTCTCAGGTCTTACCTTTCTAATAGATATTTCTGCGTCAGTCAGAGAACCATTGCCTTTATCCTGTGGAGGCCGGTGTTTCTCAGGGAAGTATTTTGGGTCAATACTTTTCATTATTTACATTGCCGACATTCCTGCTCACCCTCACACTACAATTTTCACTTAATTCTCTCTATTTATCTCAATTTCCTTATTGTAACTTCATTTTTATTAAATAGATATAAAAACTAACAACTAACAGCTGAAATTCAATATTTTTATCTTATTGTCCAAAGAAATAATTTACTATCGGCTATTCTTTAATAATAAACTGTCGAAAAGATTCGATGTCTGCTTGTCGCGAGTTAATGTCATGTTTATTCTACAAAAGAGTAAGATGGTAATAAGTTTAATAAAAAACATGGCACTTTAAAATTTAAAAAAACTCTATTTAATAAAATAACAAATTAATCAAAGCGGTAAGATGAAGTTCAGCACTCCAGTACAGCTATTTCGTATTTTGCTTAGAGCATTCAAAAATATTGCCTATTTTTGTGATTAATCATAACCAAATAATTATTATAATGTCTGCATATTATTATTTTTATTTTTGCAAGCTACTCAAAATAATAAAATATAAATCGAAAATATATTTTTGTATAAATTTAATTTCAAATTAGTGCATATTTGAATGTGTAATAGTATAGGAAGCCAAAATATAATAGTACTCATGAATGACCTTGTACAATGGAGTTAAAGTTAGAGGTGTCATTGTGTAATTGTTGTTTGGCTGTGGATATCCGCTATGGATGACTAGATTCGCGCTGAAGCAGTGGTTCTTGGATAATAGCGTTCTTTCCATAGCTGGCTGTTTGACTTTTTTTCCTGAGTAGACTTCCTGAACAAAAGCGTTCATTGTTAAATGGAGGATAAAAATCTCGATTGCACGGGAAAGTCTTCATAAGGTAAATTAGAAGTATCCACTGCTTCAGTACGAATCTAGACATCGCTACGGCTATCCGCTACCAAATAGCACCAACAACAATTAAACTGTAACACCTCCAATTTTCACTCCATTACACATCCAGCCGGACTGCAAATGTCATTGATATGTATAATTATTTGGAGCTGCATACTCACACACGCAAATTCTAGTTTACCACACACATTTAATAAAGTTTACACTTCTAGAAAAGACCACACATTCTATATACTTCCACACACTGACACCTAATCCTTTCTTTTATCACCCACAATGGATCTTTCGGGGGCGCAGGTGGAAATGGATTTATAGCAATTCCCTTTACAAGTGGGAGGCTGATTTTTTTTAAGACGAAGTTGATTAAGGGTCGAAAGAAACTGCAGAGAGAGAGTGCGTGTGTAATAAAAGAAATGGCTGGTTGCCTTCTGCAGCACTTGGAGGCAAAAATTACGCTAAATAATTTTTATAATAAAGAATTAAGCGTCATATTGGACTGCCAAAAAATAAACATGTAAAATACAAACGTTAACTGTATACATAATGAGAAAGGTTACAAAAAAGTTTATGAAAGATTAATCTTATGACATGGTTGAATTTTTAAAGAAATATATGAAACAAATTTAAAATTTTCTAACATGGTTAAGTGTAAGCTTACGCTTTCCAATGCACTAGTAGAGCTTAAGATATTACAAACAACAAAGCCAAATATCCGAAGTACAATCACCTCCTGGGTATCTGAAACACAAATAATAAAATCTGGTGTGCAACATATTCACACCACCCCAACGCAAATTTTCTTAGAAGTTGTAATTTTGGTTAAGTATTAAGGGATGAATTTTATTCAAACGGCAGTTTAGAGGAAAACCTAATGACAAAAGTTTTCCCAGAAAATCCAATAAAAGAGTGGCAGGTGGTAATGGCTGTAAGAACCATATACCATACTTAGAACGGTTTTCGACCAAATTTCCTGCGAAATCTAAAAAAAAAATCAAGAAAATTTATTTGGTAATATCGCACTTCCATTTGACAGATTTTCACCAATAAACTGCGCCATTTCGGATCTTCTATTGACACCTGATTAGCAATTACATGCTTCCTGCGGTTCTTGATTTTTTTCTGTACCAGAATTATTGTATCTCATCAAAGTTTCGAAACTGAAGTTTGCACCGGAAATACATTATTTTTGTTAACAATTAACTAAAAAAAAATTGCAAGAACTTTTCATTTTGTTTGGGTATTACCACACGAACCAAAAGGAAGTTTTTGGTCAAAATCTTTCTTTCAGCTGGAAGTCTTTACTAAAGGGATTTTTCAGTTTTGTTTGCGATTTGCTACAAGTATACGTTTCTTTAAACTTTGTGTTCTATTTAGAGTATATAGAGATCAATCACTTAAGTTTGAAACTTTTCGCGAAAAAAAAATTCCGACAGTTCTAGGAGATGCTTTCTCTAAAAGTTGTCATTTCGTTATAGTTTAGGCTCCTTTTATTCACTGCTGATGAAAACTACGTGGACAAGGTGAAATGTGAGGTTTTTGTACTGAAAACTAGTTTTTTTTTTAAATTTTAAAAATACATTATTTCTCGATGAATCCCCTTTAGTTCAATACACTTTGTCAACGTAAAGTAATGCCAATTTTTTCAGGCGGGTCCATCAATATCGTGGACGGGGGCGGTAGCACCTACTTTACTAATAACAATTTTTAAATGAATATAAAATTTAGCAGCTATGCGCGGGACGGGAACTGGGGTCCTCCAGTTACAAGTTCATGTTCATAACCTCTATATCAACACCCACCCCACTTTGTTCAAAGTTTCTCCAATAACTGGATTCCCTCCCTGAAGTGCGATTGTGGAAGGTCTTCAAAATATCCATTTACCGCTGCTATCACCTCTTCATTTAACCCAAAACGTTCTTCATTTGACCTCAATTTTCTCATTGCCAAAGCGTCTTTGTGGGCGGGTGCATTGTCCAGATGAATGAGGTTTGTTTTCTTTTGCAAACCAGGCCTTTTATCTCCAATTTTCATCTAGCTAGTCAAGAAGATGTGCATAGTATATTCCATTAACTGTTTGACCATTTGGCAGGTAGTCAAAAGAATCCCTTTGGAATCCCAAAAAACACTAGCCATAACCTGCACAGCCGATGCAATTGTCATTGCTTTCTACGGGTAAAAAGAAAAAAGTAGAAGCCACCGGCTTGGACTGTTGTTTTGACTCAGTGGTGAACCCACGTTTCATCCATCGTATCAAATCGTCGCAGAAAATCGGTTGGATTCTTCTTAAAACGGTACAAACTTTGCTGAGAAACTCGATTCCTCATTTGTTTGTGATCCCTATTTAACAAATGTAGCAGCTATTTTGCACAAAATGTGCCGTACCCTTTCATCTGAAATACCTACAGCCTTAGATATCTCACACACCTTTAATCGTAGATCATCTAGACCATGTGTATCTTCTCGATATTTTTTTCGGTAGTTGTAGTTTTTGGCCCTTCTTCACGTGGATCATCTTCAATCGATGTACGACCACTTTTAACTTAGCTGCCCATTTTTTACCGTTCATAACAAAGGTGCAGACTTTTTATACACTTTCACCAATTTTGGATGAATTTCTGTTGGCGACCATCCAAAACGAACAATATAATGATGGAACGGTATTCAAGTTTATTGATTTTGTCAAAAACATACAACACGCTTACTTTAAACCGCCGTATAAAACAAACTATTTGTCTGATCAAATTCATATTTGGTATTTACTTTTGCAACAAGTGTGCCTAACAGTAATTTCATTTGTAGCAGTGCCATCTATGGGCTGGGCCGAGAATTTTTCACCATGTCCTAGTAGATTTGAAAAGTTGACATAATTGCAAGACTTCCTTTTTAGTGTAAGTAATAACCTAAATAGGAAGATGCATTCTTTCTTTGGTGAACAAAGTCATGCACAACGGAAATGCGAGTGAGTTTGGTAAGAAGAACCTTTCAGTATGTGAATGAGTTAACCTACATTGTCATTTAAGGAGAATTATAACAAATGTGTTTCACAGCTTAAATTAAATAAATTCTCTGTCAGGTACCTGCATTCGTGAGCCAACATTGGACCATCAGGTTCTTTACCAAAGTCAACAAGGAATTCCTCATCCAATTTCAAACCACCTTCTTCAGGGTTCACATCAATTTTCATCAATACCGAGCCGTTTCTAAACATACATTAATAAACTTTCCAAAAATTATAAATCCATATCATTATATTTTTAACAAAATGAAAACTAAAATCCACTACAGTTGATTTTGTAATGTATTCAAAGGTTTGCATCATTCTAGACCAAATAAATCAATAAAAACAAAATATTGTTGCAAAACTCTTAATATTCTATTAGTTGTATAAGGGAATATTGCGATCGTATACTATTTATTTTTCTAATTATTTCTATATAATTTTGAAATTGGATACTTTTTCAAAGGTCCCCTAAATGAAAACAAAAAAAGTTAGCGAATAGTCTGTATGTGTGCATTTGTGTGAACAAAAAATCCAGAACGAAAAGTGGTAGGAATTCCGTTTAGTTAACATCACCGTATCTGTCACAAAGATTACGTCAAAATCTATCAACTAAACCGGAAGTACCAATTTATTGAAAGAATTTTCGTTCTTAAAGACGGCTAAAACGATTTTCATTAAACTTTGTTTGCATCAACTTTATTAGAAACATTATTTCCAGGAAAAATCACTGTAAGGGGTTGACGTTAGGATGTCGGTAAAGTGCTCTCGCTCAGAGTATGGCGAGAAGTCGATTGGCCGGATGTACGGTCTTATAGAACACTTTTATCCACTATTATGTGCCTTATTTATGGTTTATATTCATCGGGTTTCTTTAACCGGTACACTGAGTACATGTATAAACAGCTATAAGGTCATGTTTACCTTACAAATGTTTTATTATACATAGTTTAGATTCTGCCACCAATGTAAACAGTTGAAGCAATCTAAATATTTAGTAAAAATTACTATTAGTAATATTGTAAAGTTAGAAGAAAATTGGTCAACAATGTAAACTGCAGTAAGAATGTGTGTGTGTGAGTTTGTTGGCAACACAATTCTGTTTAAATCCTAGTGGTAAAAACATAAAATACACTAAAGCCACGTTTACAAGGAAACACTAAAATCAAATTTTTAAAGAAATTGTTCAAATAAGTGATGAAACGAGAACTATTTGGGTTTATTAGATATTTAAAATAGAAATAAAATCGTTTATTGTAGCCATTTCTAGGAAATAAGCAAAAGACTGAAATTTTGTTTGTTTACAGCGCTTTTCGTCTTCAAGGTATTTTGTTCACATACCAATGTAAAACCACTTTCCAGACTTCAAGACATGTATCTGCGGGGGAATAAGATAGCAATCCTTTCTCTTTTAACACTAAAAATACAGACATACTAACTCCACCATATCAGGAAATATCTGTTTGTCCCAGACAGAAAACAGTGAAGTTGTGCTGTACAATCTTTTACCATCTAAACTTAACTGAAACATCTGCGGACCACCATATACTCTTGTGCCTTTTATTTGTTTAACAGGAGGCTGTTTCTGTAAGAAATATAAAACAATAAAATAAACTATTATAAATATTTGAAGAGAAAAAGAGAAAGTTGGATATTTTTCAATTCGTTAAGCATGCTGTATTAACATTGCATTACAGCTATTAAAAATATAATTTCAAGGTATTGCTGCCACCAGAAGTAGTGGGAAGACCAAAGGACAGGGTGAAGTCAAGGACCAAAGGTTGGAGCACTTAGTCTATGCACAGGAGAGAGAGAGAGATGGTTGGTGAATTCGGTTAGTGGAGGCCATGGCCCACATACGAGTATATGTAAATTTGTAAGAATTACAAAAATAACAAGTATAAAGTGAACAGTGAGCATCTTAGGCGCTGAAAATCGATTCCAATGATTCTATGCACTTGGTTATACTATGTACACACTTAATGTAATACCCATCACTTTTATTCCAAACATTTTCCCAAACAAATTCACTGTGTGAGTAATTCTGGGGTTACATTAGAGCTATGCTTTCCTCCAAGTCTAAAGTAACATTCAGTACAATATATGGTTCTACCATCTACATTTTATATGTATTATCCAGCTCTACCTTCATTATAAGTATATTGCTAGAATTCCAAATCTGAAGAAAATCGGCTAACTGGAAGTGCGACTTTACAGAATAGGTTATTGAGTTTTTGTAATTTTTTCGAAACCACTGCAACGATTTCCTTTGAACTTGTACTCTAAGATATAAACGTAACAATTATTGAAACATTTTTCCGAAAAAAATTGACCTTAGGTTTTGGAAGAGTGTGTTGCGTACAATTCCGTCCAGGGACACAACACACCTCTACCACCTTTTTTTATGGCCAGCCTGCCTGCGAAATTTGTGGAATTAATTTCATATGTTATTTGGTTTGTCCGAGGTTGTTGGCCTCTGTTCTGGGCTACATTTGTTTCAACACTCTAGGTCGGTACTTTGCCTCCATACTTACGTCACGTCAAATGAGTAAAATTTGAAATTTAAAGAAAATGTTTCATTTTACACAGAGGCGGCCCAGTGCTGTTGTCTAGTTCGCAGCATGTTCAGGAATATAGAAACTCTAAGGACACTTTGGTTAATACAAATGGCAGACTCCTGCTTACTTTCTTGGAATATTTTAATTTGATTATATTAAACGGTCAGATGTTGGGAGACTCGTTAGGGGAATTTACGTACGTAAGTGGGCATGGTTCCTCTGCAATTGATTTGTGTGTAGTATCGGCGGATATACTTAATTATGTGCTAGATTTTGAAATAGTGCCCACCGTTTTCAGATCATTTTCCTGTTTCCATTAAATGTCTTACCTCTCAGTCAACCTTCATTGATGTTACACCCCTGTTACCTAAATTAAAATGGAAGCCCCAAAATACAAAAGTATTTCAGATAAAGATAGGGTAAAAATTATGTCATTTAAAACAGATAATCCCCAAGATAACCTAGAACAATTAACGCACCTACTTTTAGAATTTGCGAGAAAATATAAACTACTAAATTATGCAAATAAAAATTTCATTAATAAACAAATGTGGTTTGACAGAGACCGTGCGACCATGAGTGCTAGATTATTCAATTTGTTAAAAATGTTTAGGAAAACTGACTCTGTCACTTAAAAAGTTATATTTAAAGGTTAATAGGGAGTATAAAAAACTCTGTGAATTAAAGAGGAAAGAATTTTTTGAAAATACTTTTACTGAATTGAAATGTGTCACTGATTCAAAAGCTTTCTGGAGTTTGGTGCGTACACTTAAAGCTAGTAGTTTTCAAGGTGATAAAGGTATAGTGCCAGTCGTCTGGTTTCAGTATTTCAAATAATTGCTAAATCCACCGCTGATTGCTGCCAAAGTTAGTTATGCAGAGCCGTATACTAAGAACGAACTATTGGATGCACCCTTTCAAATGTCAGAGTTATCACGGGTTATTCAAACTTCTAAAAACAATAAGGCACCCGGTTTAGACCGTATAACTTACGAATATTTTAAAAATAGTCCGGATTGCTACTTACAAAAAATACTTACTGTTTTTAATAAGATTTTTGACTGCGGAGCCGTGCCGGAATCATTCAAAAGTTCAATTATTTTTCCCCTATATAAAAAAGACAGCACAAAAGAAATAAATAATTATAGGGGAATTTCATTTGGCAACACGATTGGGAAGCTATTTACTGGCCTTCTTCTGAACAGACTGACAAACTGTGCTTGTGATAATAATGTCTTAGGGGAATATCAAACTGGGTTTAGAAAATCCTACTCCACTATTGACAATATAATGAAGTTAATGAGTATAATTAAAATCAGGTTGAGTAGGAAAAGGAGCAAAGTTTTTGTCTTCTTCATAGATCTAACTGCAGCCTTCGATTGGGTGGACCGGCATGCGCTGCTCTACAAGTTGACAGAAGTAGATATTTCTAGCAAGGTTATAAGTATATTGAGAAGTCTGTATTCTGGTACAAAAGCCGCTGTATGGTGCAATCATGGTTTGATGGATTTCTTTGAGACCACTATGGGCGTAAAACAGGGGTGTCTGTTGAGCCCCCTCCTTTTTTCTTTTTTCATAAATAATCTTGAAAGTTATTTGAGGGGTGGTGTGCAAGTTAGGAATACGGTGTTTAAAATGTTGGCCTACGCTGATGACCTAGTTTTGCTGGCCACGGACAAAACAGCGCTGCAACAGATGATAAATTCCCTTCATAATTACTGTCTGCAATGGAATATGGAGATTAATTTAAACAAATCTAAAATAATGATTTTTAAAAATGGTGGCAGGCCGGCTAGTAATCAAACTTGGTGGTACAACAAAGAAAAAGTAGAGGTGGTGAACTCCTACAGGTACTTGGGAATTACGTTAACATCAAATCTATCTTTGGAAAAACATTTAAAAGAGAGAGTCTCCCAGGCAAAATATGCGCTGAATCTATTCAATAACTTAATATTAAATAAAAATGTACCATTTTCCTCAAAACTACAGGTTTACAATGCAGTAAGTAGGGCTATTGTTTGCTACGGTGCACAGGTCTGGGCGCATGGTTCAATGACGTAGACTATTACTAAAATTTTTCTTAAAAAAACTTTTAATTTGCCGATTAATACGCCAGATATTGTTCTATATATAGAGACAAAAATGTGTTACCAACATTCCTGTATACTATTAAATTACATTTGAAATATATACAAAGATGTTTATCACTTCCGGCAGAGAGATACCCTAACCAATTATTAACAGAAATTATTTCAAAGGAATTGTTCTTTTACAAAGAATGGGATAAATTATGCTGCACATGTAATATTTCCTTAAGTGATTTTATAAATAATAAATTAAAAATTAATACAGTTCTAGACAATATTAAAAATAACTTTTAGATATGAAATGTTATCAGTGAATAGTCAAAGGCACGTCTTGTATAAAAAATTAAATCATAAAATAAATTTAGTTAACAATAATCATTTAAATGGTAACACTATTAGTTGGGCTATTAAGGTCAGAGGGGAGCTGCTATATCTTAATAAATATACCTTTAAAAACGAAATTAAATTATGCTCTATGTGTAATTTAAATAGCGAGGAAAGTGTGTATCATTTTATAGCCTATCCTAAGGGAATTTCGTGTTCGTCACTTCAATACACTTTATTTAACAGAAATAGAATTTTTAGATTATATGGACGGCAAATGCTGGAATAGTTTAGTTCAATATTGTAAAGAAGCATGGCGCTATAGATACGAGTTGATACAACAATTTAATTATTAAATATTTAAACATTTCGTCACTCTTTTCTTTTTTTATTAATCATTTTTATTTGACATGTAAACAGCCAGACACATGACTACTTAATTATTTTTATTATTGAATATTATTTTTATTAAAATACTATTTTTAATTATTATTAAATATAAAGTTATAAAACGTCTTTTTGTATTTAAAATACAAAAATTAAACACAAATTTTAAAATTGTATTTAAAATACAGTGTTTGTGTACAGGTAGTTTTACTCTATTACTTAAATATAATCTTTGTTTGTTATGATAGTCCAAGATCACTTTGTGTTTATTCTCTGTATTGTATATCAGAAGTTAGTCTTATTTCGTTTATTTGTATAATCTGTTTTCTTGTTTTCTGTCTTCAAGTTGTATTTATTATTTTTTGTTTATTTATTTCCTTTTTTTTATTTTTTCTCTTCTTTTTGTTTAGCTTGAAAATTATTAATTAAATAATGAGATGATTGTACGATAAATTATTTAATATTAATTAAACATTTTGTATAGACAACCCCTCGGACGGTCTGTCGACCATGAGTATTGTCTGTCGCTTTTCTGTTTTTTAACTTTAATGTTTTTTGTATATCTAAAAATCTAATAAAGACGTATTATTATTATTATTATTATTATTACTGAGGCGGCCCGTGAAGTTTGCAACTAGGGTGCTGCAATAGTAAAACGGAACATGTCTAATCAACTTAATTTAATTAAAAATAAAATCACATGGATATTTTCGTTATACAAAAAAACATGTTTTCTCAAATAACTAATATAAATAAAAAATCTGCTGTGAAACACTCACACGATTTTCTCTTGCTGCGAAATGGCATCTTCACTCTTACAATTCTTATTAGTGTTTAAAGCTGCCCGCATTTTTATGGAGAAAATCACAAAAAACTGAAAAACCTATCCAGTAAAGTCGCACTTCCGCTGAATCGATTTTCTTCAAACTGGGAATTTTGGCAACTTATAAAATTCTAATTAATACCTACTATTTATTACAGAATTGTATAGCACATTGTTGAACTAAAATAGCACTTTAGAGAAAACCGTAACCCTCCAAAATGCTCATAATTGAATTTTCCCAGAGAAATGTTTCAAATAAAAGTTGTAGCTCATTGCAAATGTAGTTGATATACGAAGTTTAAAAAAAAACTCGTTGGAACTGTTTTAGAGAAAATTACAAAAACTGAACAAAACATTCAGTAAGGTGGTACTTCCCGGTTGATGGATTTTACCCGAAATCTTCAACACTGTTCCCCCACTATTTTGTATCGCCAAACATCTAGTTTTATTAAAAACTCAATAATTTGTTTTATTTAGTAATTTAAAAACTGTCCGACAAAATTTAACCAAAATTCACCAAACATAGAATTTTCAATATATACATAGTAATTCTGCAGATATATGAGTAGAGTTGGTTGGAGTTAAATGAAGTGAGTGGCCAGTGCTGCTTTGCTGTCATGTTTGCTTTGGTTAACTTATTCCTTCAAATCTATGCACAGCCGTTATGTTAGTTCTTAGCAATTAACATATATGTGGCTGTATTTATGTGGTATTTTATCCTCGTAGCATGCATATTCCTTTTTTTATTTATATGTACTCTTTTAAATTGGTGGTCTTCGGACTGGTGGTTAATCATTATCAACTTGTTGGTACTGATGTAAGCTGTAAAGATCTTGATCAAACTTGACCATTTAAGGGAAGTAAAAGTCGTAACAAGGTTTCCGTAGGTGATGCTACGCAAGAATCATTGAAGAGAGAGAGTATTTTTAGAACTTTTTTTTAAAGTTCTATTTTAAAATGTGGTTTAGCAGCTGAACTATATATAAAATAGTCTGTCATTAAAATCAAATAGTTCTTAACAGTGCCTATACTATCCAATAAATGTGGGCTTGGGAAACCCACAGGAGAGAGATATACATGTTTCAAAATGGGAGCATATATATGTTTATAAGTGCATATTCTATCCAGTAAATGTGGACTTGATGCACCCACAGTTATTGTATACATATATCCCAAATGGGGCTCGTATATGGTGTATATACTCGCTTATTTTACTTCTTGATGAATAGGCTTGAAAAAAGAATCATATTTAATGAGCAAGACTATGCAATTATATAGATTAGGCAGGCTAATTCCACATGTATATATTGCGAATTGTAATCCAATTGGATTACAATTAGACGTTATTAAGTTAATGTGATTTAATTGGAACGTTGATATTATTCAAATATCGAACAGTTATAATTAAACATTGTCTTATTATCCTGAGCGCGGATCACTCGGCTTGAGGGTCGATGAAAGACGTAGCAAACAGCGGGTCGACGAGTGAACTGTAGGACACATTGTCATCGACACTTAAACGCACATTGCGGCCCTGGGATTCTATCAAGAGGCCACGGTCCCGAGAGGATGCCAGGCCCATTAATGTCAAATGCCTATTTCTGGTGGGCCTCCCCTTAGAGACGGGTTGCTTGAGAGTGCAGCGCTAAGCTGCATCTAAGGCTAAATACAACCATGAGACCGATAGCGAACAAGCACCATGAGGGAAAGTTGAAAAAACTTTGAAGAAAGAGTTTAAGAGTACGTGAAACCGCCCAGGGGCAAACGGAAAAGACCTGAACATCCGCAAGGGAGATCCACGTCTTACCAGTTGCTCAACTTTTAAATGATTTGAGATGGCCTCTCGCCCTATTCAGTGTAACAGCTGTGATAGTGGACTTGGTTGCTCGCATTTAAATTGGAAGGGTAATGGTGGACCGCACTTCTTCCTTAGTGGGACGCTGCGACCTATCTAATAATATCCTAAGTATTTGGCTAATTTGTCTGTTTTTCGGCAATACTAATTTAATAGTTTAGTTTTAGCCGTTTATATACTGGAAATAATCATGGTTTTGAGCCACTTACTTAGCTATTTGCAAGTGGGTTGGTTAATTAGTTTTAGTCGGATTTTGGTCCGTCTAACTATTCCTTGCCTTCTGTTAGTAAACTGTTCCTTGGACAGTGCTTAAAAAATTCAGGTTAAGGCTCTTATCCGACCCGTCTTGAAATACGGACCAAGGAGTTAAGCGTGTACGCAAGTTATTGGGTGTATAAAATCCAAAAGCGAAATGAAAGTAAAGAGTAGAGACTCGTGAACAAGTTTACTTTTTACAATCTCCTCTTTAGGGGAGATGGAAATATCATACAGTAATGTGTGTAATTTTCCCGCTTTTCCAGGCGCTTATTTCTTGCTTCGCGAGTCGATGCGCACTTTTGAGATCCCGGCTTTCTTAAAAATGAAGTTGTGGGAATCGGACCAGAATGCCAAATGGGCCAATTTTGGTAAGCAAACTGGCGCTGTGGGATGAACCAAACACAGAGTTAAGGCTAAATTGACGCTCTTGTGAAACCATGAAAGGCGTTGGTTGCTTAAGACAGCAGGACGGTGGCCATCTAAGTTGGAATCCGCTAAGCGGTGTATCAACTCACCTGCCGAAGCAACTAGCCCTGAAAATGGATGGCTATCATGCCTATATTCGCCATCAATGACAAAGGTAGTTAATAAGCTGTGTATTAATTAATGTTGTAGTTTTTTAAACTTCATTGTTGTTAAGCATAGCTTATTTCATAGTACTATTGTGTCCTGACGAGAAAGAGAGTTGTGGCGATGAGCGCAGAAAGGGTCTGGGCGAAAGCCTGCCTGGAGCCGTCGCTGGTATCTTGGTGGTAATAGTAAATACTCCAGCGAGGCCTTGGAGAAGATGAAGAAGAAGACCGGAGAAAAGAATTTTCTCAAAGAAATATTTCAAATAAAAATTTACATCTTTGTATGTGTAGTTGATATACCAAGTTTAAAGAAAATCGTTTTCGGTTTCTCGAATCGAAAACTCAGGGAACCTCAAAACGGATATTTCGGTGAAAACTCAGTATCGAAAATTTGTCACGATTACAATACTTCATCTTACCAGGAGTAAGAGAAAGTAAAAAAATTAAATTATTTGAATATAAAATCTATTCCTCGAGTTTTAGCTTCACAAAATTTTTGAATAACTTTTTCATTAAAATTAATTATTTGGGAAATCATGTACTATCTGCTACTTGCTGAATTATAATGTTACGAATGGAACGCCCTTTGTTTTTTATTTCAATTTTTTCAGGTAATGTCAATTGAAAAAATTATTTCTTTTTAAATATTCAACACCAACACCAATCTTATTATTGAAAAAACATTCGTTAAACCTTTAACGAATACAATAATAATTTTTTTTTTAATATAACCTACAATATCGCACGCAATTACAATCAACGCTATCCGGCGAGCAGCTGCACTCACTAGTTGGGTCACATTATTAAGGCAAACGAAGCTTGTCGGAAGTAACCGAATATGACCAATTTTTGACACTGCGATAGCAGTAGGTTCAACATCAAGCAACGCTTGATGAAATAATTCTTTTTTAAAAACGGATTTATAAATGGTATTTAGGTAATAATTATGTAAAGATTGTTATGTTATTATTGTTTTTTATCACAAATTTAAAAATTAATTTTGGGTAGTTATTTTCTGGGGTATAAGTGTCGCAGTACTTATATGCACCAGCAGCCACTGATTTTATAATACATAATTGCATTAACAGCAGTAACGGCACTGCATGTGGTATGTCAGTGCGAGGGGCTGGTCTGGCTAAGGTACCGCCTCTTTGGTAAAGAGAAGCTGGTGCCAACAAGCCTCAGCCAGGGCCCTCTCTCGGACCTATTAAGTCTTTTAAGGCAAGCAGGACTCGAGAGGGTGCTCTGATGGCAGGTGCTCTGACTGACCACCTGGGAGCCCCCCCCCCAATTCCACAGTCCGGTTAAGGACAGGATAGGGGGAGGGTCTCCAACTCGGGGGGTGCCACAATAGATCCTTGGGTGTCGCGGTGGCGTAGGCTGAAGAGCCAATTCCCCCGTTAGAATCTATCTATCTATCTATTAACAGCAGTAGATGAAACTCGTAAGATTGTTTCACACTTTTTTTTTATACTTAGTTTTATTAATTAAAGTGGATGCTCATACTTCATATTTATGCTCAAGGGTATATTCTCCGAATCTGATAGCATACCAAGTTCTTTGAAGAATTCAGCCGAAAAGGATTCAAAATACAATACAAATATAAATCGTTTATTTATTACTAATAAATAAACAAACTCAAAATAACCTGTCCATCGAGCACTTTAATTGGTCCTCCTTGTACTAACAGACCACCTAAATATATCTGTCCAGTCAGTTTTGGATGAGATCTGTCCCGAATATCGTATTGCCTTATATCTCCGTGTAACCAGTTATTAAAGTACAGATACTTATCATCCATAGAGATAATCAAACCCGTTGTAAAACCTGTGAAAATGAAATTAAAGCAATTATTTAGATTTTCATTTCTTGAGGGAGTAAAGTACTTTAAGAGTAGAAGATGTAAGAGTTATTAGAGGTCCGGACTGCGGAACAGAAGCATAAGTACTTTTTCCTATGTCCATAGTAAGACCGTTCCACTTACAGCAAGCTTAATGGATTTATTAAAAGAAAGGTGAGCGAGGTTAAATATGAATACTGGGAGAGAACGTGCAACAACGGCTAGAACGGCTGTCTAGATTTTAATAAGTCTCGAGAGGCATGGCGAGTGCTGAAAGGAATGAGGAATAATAGGAAACCAGGGAATGTTGTACAGATTATAAAACAAGAGAAATTGATGGAATACTATAAAAATTTATAAACAGAGGATAAAGATGTTTTCACGGAAAGAAAGGAAGAGTATGAGAGTGAGCAAGAAGGATTGAGGAAGAAGAAGTGTGTAAAGCTTTTAAGCAATCTAAAAATCATAAAGCCCCTGGCCCAGATGGAACTTTTGAAGGAGGGAGGCCTAAGGATGGTATCAGCCTGAAGGATTTGTTGAAATCGCTATTAAAGGGACATGCCATACCAAATGATCTGAAAATGGGATATATTTCTTCAGTTTACAAGAAAGGAAACAAAAGCCTCTGTGAAAATTATGGAGGCTATAATCTATTCCAGTCGTTCCTAGCCTCAAAGAGACTAAAACAGGGTTGCTGTCAGGCCCCATCTCTTTTTAAAATTTATTTAGAGGAACTCCTGCAGGACTGGATGAGAAGGTGTCAAGGAATAGGCTTACCAGTGCCCGACCTTGTGCCTTAGCTCCCTACTTTTTGAGACGATCAGGTGGTGAATGCCCAGGACCGAGAGGATTTGGAATTTATAGTAAGGAAATTGAAAAGCCAATCTGAACAATGGGGCATGAAGATAAATTTTCTAAAAACGGAATACATGGTGATCGAAGGGAATGTACTAGAAG
Organism: Triatoma infestans; assembly: GCA_011037195.1. Classification (NCBI taxonomy): domain Eukaryota; kingdom Metazoa; phylum Arthropoda; class Insecta; order Hemiptera; family Reduviidae; genus Triatoma; species Triatoma infestans. Next base: position 62,438 of record JAAEAF010004011.1, on the reverse strand, counting down.
GTTTGGAAGTGGATGGAAACAAAGTCAAAAAAGTGAAAGCTTTCCAAAACTTGGGCTCGATTCTAGAAGAGGAAGGAGGATGTAGTGCGGAAGTGCGGGCAAGAAGCGGGCAGGCCAAGAAAGCGGTAAGAATGTTTCACTCCATCCTGTGGAACACCGTCACCGGACAGTGAGCTGTAGAGGCTCCTAGGAAGAAAAAAAATCTAAGGGTAGCACAGCTGGACTCGAACCCGGTCCTCCGCTAACCCGGGAGTCCAGTACGCTAACCATTTAGCTATTCCCTTCCCTATTATTATTATTTGTTTAAGGCGTCTCAACATCTGTGGTCATTTGCGCCCGGAGCCTTCTCAGTGCACTGCCGGCCTTCGGACAGTGTTCTCCCGTTACAGACAACACTGTCCATCACCGGACAGTGAGCTGTAGGGGCTCCTAGGAAGAGAAAATCTAAGGGTAGCACGGCTGGATTCGAACCCGTGATCTCCACGTTGCTAGTCCAGCGCGCTACCACTGGGCTAATCCCTTCCCTTATTATTATTATTATTGGGTTTTGTAAACTTTACAGTTATCCGTATTCATTCTGAACTCACTCCCTTCTCCTTCTGAGCGAGGGCACTAAATGTAGTGTTACACCTGTTAAGTCTACAATTAGCACAATATAAACAAACCATTAGGAAATAAAATATGAAAAATATTATTTGAAAGAATCAAAGTTTTGAATCAATAAGTGGTTTTATTTATCATAAAGTTAATCACTTCGATAAACGAACCTCATATGAAGAAAGTTTAAAATGTTATCATTCAGTTTACCTAGATTGCAATTCATTACATATTGGCCGGGAAACATGATTATGGTTTAAGTTAAAAAAATTATTATATTCTTTATGGTAGTCTTACATGATCTAAACTTTAATGATCTTGAAAAAGTATTTCTATAAAAAGGTACCATAAATAAGTATAATGTTTCATACCAATAACACAATAACTCTAGAGAATGGGCCAACTACCTACCTCTTCGATCTTACACCACGGTCCACGCCACTGTTGCGTTTTTTACCGAAGGATTTTCCCAGGTGTTTCATGTGCGAATGTGCACATTATGGCCCCCAGCCGTCACTGAGTTTCAGTTCCCTGCGATTTTTCTTTCTCAGATATTTCTGTCTCATACGCACATACACAGGCCCACACAGATAAGATTCTTTAAAAATATAATTTTTCCATTTCAAATCTGCCACAATCACAATACTTTTATTATAGCGAGAAGAGAAAAGTATCTTACTAATGGACAATTTTGTAGACTCCGATTCTTTGTATCGATTGCTATGTTTATTTTCCAAAACACTTATAAAACAGTTTTCGAGGAAAATTAATTTTCTTCTCTGTTCCGAATTAGAAAATGACCTAATTAGATTAGAATTATGTTAAGTAGATTAGAATTGTATATTTGAGGACAATTTATTAACGAGAATTGCAATTTACAGTATAGATTTCTCATTATTTTTGGAATTTTCTCAAAACTAGCACTATCTAACGATTTTCGTTAAACTTAGGAACTAATTGCAAACATATCAAACCTATAAGGTTTTTAGAAAGTTGTTTTTTTTTCCTAGAAAAATTCTATGAGTTACGCTGAGAACATTAAACAGTCACCATTACAAGTTTTGTTAGGGTTTTGTCTTCTACATCATTGTCAAGGTAAACCTTATACTCTAAAAACTAACAAAATTATCGTCCCCTACTAGCTAAAAAATTGAAGAATCAAATAGTAATGCAGTGAAGTAAGAGAAGGATCGTGTGTGCCTATTTCTATTCCCCAGATTTTTACCTATTCTCTTACCGCAAGGAAATGAAGTAATATGATCGTTTACTCAATTTTCGAAATTTATCTTTCACTGGAAATTTACTTATCTTGTGATCTAAATGACAAATCGCCGACTGTACAAACTTAATTTAAATACTAATGATTTCAAGTTTCTAGTCAAAATCTCCCCACCGGAAGTAAGGTTTTATGAAAAATTTTTTTTTTTTTTTAGTCTGCGTTTTCTCCAAAATCACAGCAATGATTTACTTTAAAATTCGCAATACTAACAATTTTTCTATGAAAACTGATTTTGTTGTGCCCTTAGGGGCTAGCTGTCCATGACTTCCATACTTTCACTCCAAAATAAAGTACACTGTTCTGCTAACTATATAATTCGAAAGAGAATTAAGTAAATTTATTAAACAAAAATTTGAAAAAGTAAGCTATCCGGAGATGTGTTCTTACTAAATGAGTTTTCAGTTTTTCTTACTCATCATATTATTATAAAATAAAACCAATAATCATTTTTATTTTAAACATTTTTCTGGAAAATTGATGTTTTATGGACTGTGGTGACGTGAGCTTCCTTCAATAACGTTATTTGAATGCAATATACTGTTCTTATCACCTGGCCGGAGATCAAGGCAACTAGATATTTCGTAAAATGCTGTGTATATTACACATTAGATTTTTCATAATACATTTTATAACTGAAAAAATACAGGAAGACGTTCATTCGTTTCCTATTCGTTTCATAAGTTCCTTCCAATAATTAAATGCCATTGTCTGAAACGTAAATAAATACCTGGCACTTCTGGACTACACCAGCCATCAACTTTAATATTTGGAATGTCTATTACTTTTTCTGCTGCCCAACTTCCATCTTCTTTCTTGTAAAATCTTAAAAAATATATATATAAATATTGTTATATTCTAACTTAATCTGCTACAATAAGCTAAAACGAAAGCTTAGGAACAACTATTTATTTTATACCTCGTTAACAAAACAATACAAATTATTATTAGTGTTAAAAACCAACCCTTATGGGTAAACCATAGAAACCATTAAATTAAGTTTTATTATACATGAGATATCTTGCATGGATACCACAATACTATAAATATTGTAGTTTATAAAGTTGCAGATTCTTTTTACTTTCTTTTACTGCAGTTAAAGAAATATTTTCCATCGCGACAATTGTGGGTTTCAACTGAGTACAAAAAAGTGAATGGTCTTTACTTATATCTGAATATATGATCAGAGATCTTAAATACATAACGAATGAGAGAGAGAAAAAAATGTATCAACAGTACAACTTAAACACGAAGGATCGCAGTAAGTTCAAACTTGATGTTCCGTTTAGGTATCCCCGGGGATCCGTCAAGAAAGTTTCGATCGAAATTTCTTAAATTCCATTACTGATTCAGTACCCGGTTACCCAGTTGACTATACTATTTTAGACTCTTATTAGAATGATTTTTTTTAAAGTTTGGATACGCACACTGCATTTATATAGCGCATATCATATTTATTTGAAACATTTTTCGGGCGAAAATTTATACCTTCTGCGTTTAACAATGTGAAATAACGTGACAATTAATAAATCAAAAGTAATGACTGAAGTAATACTTTTAATCACACAAAAGCGACAAAAAAAGCCTTTGCTTTTTCTCACACTCTACCTATCCCGCCATCTAGCGGCAAGATGCTAAAACAAGATAAAAACAAATCCCAATAACAACGGATTTGAGATTATAGAAACAGAGCAGGGTATAAATAGAGGGAGCATTTGATTGAATTAAAGGACATTCTCAGAATTTAAACTTTTTATTTTTTTTGTTTTATCCATATAAGTTAAGAACCTATTTAGTGCGGTTGCAGAAAAAAATAAATATTCAATACATGAGTAAAGTAGTTTACATCTCGTTCAGATGCCATACTCGCTGCGCTCGTGTGGTGCGGTCAACACTCGAGTGTAAAATAGCATTACTTTACTTAGTGTTGGATAAATATCTATTTTGGTGGGATTGGAGTTCTAGAGGGGTTGGTGGTCAGGGCCGAGCCAAGCATTTGTGGCGATATAGACGAATTCCAAACCTGCTGCCCCACATAGAAAAAAAACATGTTACGATTTTTATCTAAAAAATTCAAATACCTACAATTTAAACCTAATGAAACAATAAACAAAATTAAACTAATTCTTTTGGTTAAATATTTACTTTCCGAGCTTTTTTCTCTTTTTTAGGTTTAATAAATTATTTCTATTAAACTTAAAATTTCCTTCTTTCTTTTCACTGTGGGCGCCCTATGCGGGCGCCTAGTCTGCCCATAGCTTTGGTATATGGTGACCGGCCCTAGTATACGAGAATCACGTCAAGATACGAGCTATGACCATTTCTGCACAGAATCGATCTTTTAAAAAATAAGGTAAAAGTGTGATACTAGTGATTAGTGACGCCCTCAAACTACTTTTCTTGTGCATATGTATTTATGAACACTTACTTAAACGGCGTTCCCATTTCTGGAAACAGCCTGGAACTCATTTATAGAATATTCGTGAGCAAATGTCTCATATTCTATAGGATATGAGTTAAAGTAGAAATAGTCAAAAACTACAGGGAAATAATAGGCAGGATAATCTAAATGGGTAATGGGATAACATTTTTGGCCTGAATGTCTCCTACAATGAGTGCACTGTACCTTTCCAACAGCTAGCCATCAGCTTGAAATTTGCGCACTTACATTTCAATCAAGTTCTATATTATATAAATTAATTCCTTCTGTCCGAGAAAAATGATATTAAGGACGTCCTAAAATCATGGGACGACTCATTTACCTTGCGATTTTATAAAAAGGCAGATTCCCTCGATAGTATGATATTCAAGACAACTAAGCATTTCGAAGAAACTGTTACTATTAGAAGTATAGTATGTGAATTGCAGGAAAAGAAAGTACAGTGATTGTTTACACCTTCTTTTTTTTAAAGAGAGAAATTCTCTTGTGATTTCACAAGATCTGTGATTACACTGATCTCTTGTGATCAGTTTCGTGATAGCTGCCACGAAACTGATCTGAAAGACAAGTTATGCTTGCTTAAATCAAAGAATATAATTGATACCACGAACTTTAGTAAACATTTCTTTAATGAAATATGCAAGCAATACCAACCTGAATATATTGGATGAGTAAGCGCAAACAACATAACCTTGGGCTTCGGTTGGTGAATGAAGAAATTTCACTTCTAGTGGTGTGATTCCTTCATCGCCCAGGTCAATAGTCTGCAGTAACTGCTGCTTAGTCCAGGAGTATACATTCAAACATCTTCCGGTTATGTCTGCAATAAGATGGTGTTTAGATTTGAAAAAACAAAACATTTTTATAACAACTTTGAAACAATCAATACTAAAAAGCTTGGCTAATTTAGCCTTTTCTTTAGCCTAAAATTCATTCTAGTCTTCAATGAATTTCCCTAAAATTCTATCCATAAATTCTTACCAGAATATTCTTTCAATTTTTTAGTCCGCTTATTAAAATCTTCAATATTTTGCGACATTTTTATCTCAAAAAATTTATATAACAACATATGACTTGATCTGAAGGTTAATAGTGTGTACCAAAAGGCTTCGGTCTATTGTGATCGGTAAGACCTCACTCACAGAATAGAAGATAGTAAATAACTAAAGTAGCAACTAAACTTGCCAGTGCGCGTGAGGCCTAACTCTAGAGCAAACAGAGGCGAGCCAAATGGTTTGAGGGAGTATTATTACTCACATAAGGTGAAACTTCCCTATGTTTCTAGAGACAGATAGTCCAATCGGCGCGTTCTCGTCGCGGCTCTGAAAACATCTGCCCTCCACTTTTGTGGAAGCGTGGATGGCTAAAAAGGTGGACGAACGCAGAAGGTATCCTTCGGGCGATTTGGGAACTCAGCGCTCCCACGTACCTCAGCTACAATTACAGACTAACAAATGCACCGGTGCCACGCCTGGAGTGTAAGTGGTGGGTACTTTTCTACCCTTTGTTCGGGGTCGCCACAATTTATGTGTGACCTGAATCCCTTCCAGCGAATTCTTTTGCGAATTCTGTAGGGCGTTCATACTGTATTATTTACACCTAAACGCCTTAACATCGTACACTTACCTAATATATTCTTACACTCAGTGGCACGTGCTAGTGCCATCCACATGTTTGCCGTGTGTGTGGATACCTGTGTCGTGGAGGAAGGATGCCTGTGGTTGAGGATGGAGGTTTTCGCTAGAGGCAAGTTCCCTTACGTGCCTTGCAGTCCTGCAGTCCAACACACCATTTGGTTCCGGAATCCGCTAAACAGCGGCCAAAGCCTAACCCAGCTCTGGTTAGTTGGCTGGGTGAAGTTCCCGCTTATTGGGGGAATAGGCAACAATCCCTAGGCGCTATATCTCCGGGGTAGCTCTGGCGCTTCTTCAAAGCTTCTCAAATTGTGACGCTCCGTGGAGGGTGGAGAACTCTGGAGATGAATTTTTTAATATTTTATATTGATGTTTTTAATTTTAAATTCGTCAGCCTAGGGCCCCTTAGATGAGGAGGAGGCTACCAGTGGTGGAGGTAATTCCTCTGTACATCCAGAGTTGGATGACCAGGGCCTGGATGCACAAATGGGTGGGAATCTGTTTTTAATTTAAAATTCGTCAGCCGGGGGTTCCTTAGAGGAGGGAAGCGGTGGTGGGGGTAATTCCTCTGTATATTCTGGGTCTGGTAACCAGGGCACGGGTAGGAATCTGGAAAAATATACAGAGGCTGGGAAGGCTTGCTGCTGGAGGAGAGCATCTCAGGAGACGGTATCTCTGAAACTTGGTCAAGGGAAAAAGGAGAGCCTTTTTCCAGTCTGCCTTTTATCATGTATGTCAGAAGATCCATTTGTTCCACTAGGTGACTTATCACTATGGTAGCTGACAGGGTAGAAATGGTGCAGGTTAACTTGCAACATAGCAAAGATGCAACAGTTAATTTGTGCCGCTCTATTGCTAGGTTGCATAAATATTCTACACTTATACAGGAACACTATGCTTATAAAAAATTTGTTCGAGGTTTGATTGCAGTCAATGGCAGGGTCTTTGTTGCGGGCGGCTAGGGCACTCCTAGAACATGTATTTGCGTTAATAGAGATGTCGGCGCCGATCTGCTCCGACATCGTGGCCTCGGTTAATTTCCCCTATGATCGTCCCTCTCCTCCTCCTCAGGAATTAGTAGATTTGGTCCAGTTTTCGGAGACTAACAACACACCTATAATTACAGGATGTGATGCAAATGCACATCATGATGTCTGAGGCAGCAGCAACATCAATAGTAGGGGACGTGATGTCATGGACTTCTTGATTGGTTCAGACTTGAAGGTTCTAAGCAGGGATTCTGAACCCACTTTTGTAACCAGAATTAGAGGACAAGTTATTGATATCACTCTTGCTTCTAGGAATATTAGTAAACTGATTGGAGATTGAAGGGTGAGTTCTGAGGCTTCCATTTCTGATCACAGGATTATTAAGTTAAGTTTGGGGATTGATCCAATCAACTTGGCTGCCTATAGGAATCCCAGAAGGGCGGATTGAAATTCTTATTCTAGACTTCTGGGTGATAGAATGATTATCCAGTCAGCAGCTCTTGGTGATATTACGGAATTAGAAAGAGAGGTTGGTACTCTTCATGAACACATTAAGCTTTGGCAATATCTCGAGGGAATATGGAAGAGACGCTCATGTCGGGACTCCCCAGCACTTGTTGGTAGAACTGAGATAAGGATACCGCAGAGAGAGGAAGGATTGGACGTAGAAGAACCTCCCGAATTGGAAGAAGCTATTTCCAACCTCAAGAATAACAAGGCTGCAGGTGAAAATGGTGTTCAGGCTAAACTCATAAAATATGCGGCTCAGGAACTGTGGCAGGAAATATATCGCTTGATATGGGTGTATGGATGAAGGAAGAAATGCCGGAAGTATGGTCGACGCCGTGTTGTATACCATCTATAAAAAAGGAAGCAAAGTGCTTTGTGGAATTACAGACGGATTGCCCTCTTAGATACAACTTACAAGGTGTTTCGGTACTTCTAATGAATAGATTGTCTAGATGGATTGAAAAAGAATTAGGCGAATATCAATGCGGCTTTAGAGCAGCAAGATCCACGACCGACTTCATTTTTTCGGTAAGAATATTATTGAAAAGTGCCATGAATTCGACATTACCCTTCACCATCTGTTTATAGATCTTAAAGAAGCATACGACAGCCTGAATAGAAATGAATTGATTAACTGGATGCAGGAGCTGAAATTCCCAAAAAAGTTAATAAGGTTGGTCACGTTAACTCTAGAACATTCGAAGGGAACTGTAAAAGTGCAGGGATCGAGAGGAAAACTCTTCTCAATCTCCAAAGGCCTTAAGCAAGGAGACCCGTTACCCCCGCTTGTTATTTAATTGGCTCTAGAGAAAGCAGCAAGAGCCATAAAGACCTACCCAAATGGTACTATTTACAACAGCTAATTCAGCACTTAATTTACGCTGATGATGTGCTCAAATCAGCAAGAAGCACAACAGCATTAGAAGAATTTGGAAAAGCAGTGAACAAGTTCGGCATACGAATAAATGAAGAGAAGACCAAATAAATGATGACTTCAAGAAGAAGAAGAAATAAAGAAGCATGGGTTGCTCTAGGCGTCCATAGATTTGAGGCAGTTAGCCTTTATAAATACCTAGGAGCAATTACTACAGAAAACAATGAAGTAGCTGGGGAAATCAAAGCCAGGATCATGGCTGCTAACAGATGTTTTTGTCGCTTCAACGGATGCTACGCTTCAAAGAGCTATCAAGGGAGGCGAAGCTAGTAATTTACAAAACAGTCATTAAGTCTGTGGTGAGTTACGGTAGTGAAACAGAGTCCCTAACGAGAAGTGACGAGGCCTTCCCAGTATATAGTAAAGGAAAATACTGAGAAAAGTATTGGGGATAGGAGAATAAGGACCAATCAGAAATTACGAGACCTGTGCAAAGACCAGGCTTTGGTTGGCTTTTTAAAGAGAGGTAGGTTTAAATGGAATGGACATGGACATGTGGAAAGGACAGAGGATGACAGGATCCCTAAAAAGATATGTGCCGGGTACCCAAGAGGACAGAGGAAGACCGAGGCAGCGATGGCTGGGAGCGTTGGAGCGGGATATGAGAGAGATGGGAATTAGGAGATGGCGTAGATTGGCCCAGGTCAGGGAGGAGTGGGCAGTTAGATTGAGGAGGCCAAGATCCTTCTTGAGGAGACCAAGAGAAGAAAAAGATCTCTTGGTGAATGGACCACTGTTTTTCAGACTTTATGCTATTCTTTGTTGTATTTTGGATGAGAGGGTATATAAGACTAACTAGAAAGGTGTTTCTATCTGCTCGGACAGTCAAGCTACCTTCATGTGTCTTCACTTCCAGTTGATACTGGAATGTTCTAAAAGACTGGAAGAGCTTTCTTCTCTGAATGATGTGCTTCTATTCTGGGTACCGGGTCACATGGGAATTTTTGGGAACGAGGAGGATAGGTTTGCCATATTAGGTTTCCCTTTCATTGGTCCCGAGCCTGTTGTTGGTGTGTCTTCACAGTATTCATACCTACGGATGAACACATTTGGTTGTCGGCAGCCTAAGATGCTCATTGGGGGTCCAGACAAGGCTATTAGTGAGGCCTTGTTGTGTCTTTCACGGAACTCTCTTAAGCACCTGTTGGATCCCTTACTGGACCTTGTGGTTTAAGGAAGGAGACACTTCTGCTTATGCTGGGGCTCATGCCGGATCTCTTTCGTAGAGTCTGTGAGAGTGCGGTGAATCTAGGTGGGCTAGATCCGGGTCTGGATATTTGTTCTAGACCCGGTTTGTTGCTGTTTTCTTTGGGGTAGCTATATGGGCCCAGTGGGGCTTTCAATAGCGTAGGGCTCCCTCCCCACAGACAAATAATAATAATAATATACAGACGCGACATTTGGAAAATAAAGACATAAACCTAGTAGCAGACGACTAACCTTTATCTTGGATGTTTTCCAATTTGAATCCTTTGGTAAAAGCTTTGGGTGCTTGCCATTCGCTAGCGATCATCACATCATGATAAGGTTGATACCAGAAGTCATAACCAAACTTTGCGATCTTCTCACCTTTGGTCCACAGCCCTGTAAAACAATTACATTAATTTATTTAAGATAGCATTTTAATCATTCTGTTCATACGCACATTACTAAATTCACCTTTTACTTCCCATGTGTCAGCATTCACTAGTATGAATTCACCTTTCGCCTCACCATTTCGATCACCTAATGTTGATATTAACACATCTCCACTTCCTAGACAATGAGTAGTGTGCAACGTGCTTACATCAAATTTCAAAAATTCTTCTGCTTCGATTATCTATGAAGCAATGTCGATATAAATCGATTAATCTATAAACAATGTCGATATAAATCATTGCGTATAATTAAGAGTTTGAGGGCATTGGAATAGTCAATGATTTACTTTAAAATTATGACTGCTGATTTTATTAGAGAAAATACTTCATTAATAAATTAAACAGCCAATCTGATTGCATAACTGAACTATTACAAAGATTTTCACTCAATAAGCTGGTTCAAATTTAATCTGAAGAAATTATATACCAACCAAAGCGTATCAAAGATTATAATTTATGATTTAATAATTGAATTTTGAATTGTAAAATTCTCAAAAATATGTTAATTATTCAATTAAATTGAAATGAAAAGTCTCAAGTGTTAATTATTTAGTTACTCAGATTAGATTGATATATTTGGTATCCAATTAAATTTCACTCATGCGGGATTATTGTTTTTCTAATTCCTTTAGAAGAAAGTAATGAGTTTGTCTAAATTTTTCCCAGAAATACATGTTTTGAGATGCTTTAATAGTTCTCACGCGTTGGTCTAATGGCTTGCATTCGCTTTTGGTGCGAGAATTCACTTCGATTCCCGTGAGGACAAAGTCGGTGTTGATCCAGCATCGTGAAAAAAAAATGGGAAGCTACACTTGGTAGCGCAACTAGGTAGCGAAGGTCAGAACTAGACGGTGAGGGAACTGCGGCGTGCTTATCTCACGTCCCCAATATATCGCCGTCTGGCAAGCCTTGGTCCTTCATGGACTGTTGCGCCATAGGTTTCTTAGAAGATGCTTTAATATGAAACAAATGTTTCAGCATGTGATCTGAATGTGTGGGTCATTGTGTGTGAACAATATTTCAAAAAAGAAAAAACGCAGTAAGCTCAAACTTCATATTCTTCTTAAGCATCGCCACCGTTTCTTCGAATCTACGGTTTCGGTCAAAATCCATCACCCGGGAGTACGATTACACTAAATGTTGATTTTCTCAAGCTGGCTCCAACGTTTTTCTTTCAATTTCTTATTTCTACACTTATAAATGCGTATCATTTTTATTTCTGATGTCTTCTTCTGGTTAAAACCAACATAGAGAGAATTGTTACCAATGAAACCATACTCCTACTTTATAGTCACACAACTTGAGAATTTCCTATTTAAAGATAGAAACTGGTGGTTCGTAAATAAAAAAGTAATTTTTACTGAATTTGAAGCATCTATTAATTTTTTCCTATTGGATTGAAAGAAATCATACCATCGTTTCCTTTGGAATTGATTTTATGCAAACAGCTAATGTAGTTTCGTATGTCGACTTTTCGTGGTTCGTGTGTAATTAGAAGATATCGTAGTGATCTTAAAAAGGACTGTTTGAAAATATTTTGTATTCTTAAAATAATAACTTGTAATAATAATTGAATACTGAATAATTCATAAATTTTATTTGCACAATTGCTGAATTAAAATTTATTGAAAGAAAACTTTAGCCTAATGCTTTACTTTGGTTATTTATTTTATAAACAAAAGGGGTTTCGTCATAGTTATTTTTAAATTCAAATTCGAACTAAAGATGTACAAAATTTGAAAAACATCTGTTTTCACTATTAGCCTAACTTGCATATAATGCAGATGTGGCCAACCCCGCGCCCGGACGAAAGTGCGCCCACGACACGATTCTCGGAAAACTACTTACATTAAAACGTTAAAGTTTTAAATTTTCTGTTTTGTTATTCACTCTGCACAATATTTAAGCTTTTAAACTTATTGAAAACATTTTATATTATTTCCCACGGCATTTTGTGCAAAAATGATATTCTAGATTTGTTCGCGCATGTTACGCTCCTGGTTGATTTATTATAATTATTTTTTTTTTAAATTACTTATTTACGAGGGTGGTTTGAAAAGTTCTCGGAATGTACTAGAAAGAAGTATCTTACCTCGGTGGAACTGCTTTTATTTTTCAACATAGTCTCCCTGTAGACTAATGCATTTGGTCCAGCGATGTTCCAATGCCTTTATCCCATCTCGAAAATGAGATTCCTCCAGGCCTGCAAAGTACCTCTCCAATTCGGCTGTCAGTTCTTCCGTTGTAGGAAATCTCCGTCCACCGAGGAAAATTTTCAGCTTGGGGAAGAGATGAAAGTCTGATGGTGCCAAATCAGGTGAATAAGGTGGATGTGGCAACAATTCGTACCTCAGTTCATGAAGTTTTGCCATGGCAATAACACTTGTGTGCGGGCGGGCGTTGTCCTGATGAAAGATGACTTTCTTCCTTGCCAAACCAGGCCTTTTTTCGCGTATCTTTTCCTGTAGTTGGTCTAGGAGGTTTGCATAGTATTGCCCCGTAATTGTTTGGCCAGTAGGAAGATAATCTATCAGCAGAATGCCTTTTGCATCCCAGAAAACTGAGGCCATGACCTTTCCGGCCGAACGTACTGCCTTTGCTTTCTTTGGTGGTGGTGACTCAGCATGTTTCCACTGCTTTGACTGCTGTTTTGTCTCTGGGGTATAGTAGTGGACCCAAGTTTCATCTGTAGTCACAAACCGGCGCAAAAAATCTTGTTGGTTGCGCTGAAAACGGGCCAGACTTTGTTCGGACATTTCCAATCTGGTGCGTTTATGGTCCAATGTCAAGAGCCGCGGCACTCATCTTGCCAATAATTTTTTCATTTTCCAATTCTTCGGTTAAAATGTGATATACCCGTTCAGATGACATCCCTATAGCTTCAGCAATCTCTCGCACTTTCAGTCGACGATCCTCCATGACCATTTTATGCACTTTTGCGATAAATTCTGGGGTCGTAGCACTTTTTGGCCGTCCACTACGCGGATCATCAACTAAGCTCTCCCGACCAAATTTAAACTCGCTGGTCCACTTGGCAACAGTTGAATATGAAGGAGCAGAGTCCCCCAGTGTGTTCTGAAAGTCGGCATGAATTGCCTTTGCTTTCATACCTTTCTTTACAAAGTACTTAATCATTGCTCGAATCTCAGTTTTTTCCATTGTCACAAATCACTACGCGGGAACAACAACAAAGAGTCGTCACTACCACTCTCTTGCAGCAAGAGCACTGACGCGCCACGTGTTCACTCACAAAGGATGTGTGATTATTGCGCGGGAACCTCGTTGCTCTAGCACTGACATCTAGCGGTGATTCCGAGAACTTTTCAAACCACCCTCGTATAAAGGTAAAAGGAGAACCCCGCCAACGTGTCTGATCAAAGAAACGGACAAGTACCTTCCAAACAGAAATAAAAAGAAAAATGTTGTGACATGAAAATAAAGAAAAATGCCGTATGTCTATTGTGAAATCGCAACATAACAATTCATATAATTATATAATATTTAAAGGCATTTTAAATTAAAACATAAGAGCTATTAGAAAAGAGGAAATAGTTTAAAAGAAGGGATTCAAAATTGTACATTTTCTAGCAGTGACTAAATTGTTTCAGAGACATTTTCCGTGGTAGCCTGCTTCATTTTGTGGTCATCGACCGGTTTCGAGCGATAGCCCATCTTCAGGATGCGTTTTTCAGACAGTGTGACAACACAGACTTGCACAGAGCAAATTCAGTTTTACACACTGACTGGTGTTTTTAACTGTATTTAAAACTAAACTCTTAAACTAGGTCAAGGAGTATGGTCCTGGGTGGGAAAGCACCTTAATTATAAAAAACCATATTTAGGTATACATCCGTGCGTGGATGCCGTATATGAATGTTGTGTAAAAAGTGGAATGCATAATTATAAAAAACTTAATTATAAAAATCGTTATTTAATTTAATTTTTTGTTTATTTTTATATATTTTATGTTTTATTTTGACTAGTTAATTGTAAAGTAAATCTCCCTCCAACATTAGAGTTTAAAAATTAGACCCCCACGTGTTGTTTCCATTGTAAGGAAAAATTTGCCCTTTAACAACCCAAACACGTGTTTTCCCACCCAGCTGACCATACTCCTTGACCTAGTTTAAGAGTTTAGTTTTAAATACAGTTAAAAACACCAGTCAGTGTGTAAAACTGAATTTGCTCTGTGCAAGTCTGTGTTGTCACACTGTCTGAAAAACGCATCCTGAAGATGAGCGAACGCCCGAAACCAGTCGATGACCACAAAGTGAAGCAGGCTACCACGGAAAATGTCTCTGATGCTTTCCAGCTCTGTGGAACCAACCACCACAACAAATAGATTGTTGTAGGGGATTATTGCACTGCGACCTGAAAGATCCCCCGGACCCTTCTCAGTGCAATACCGGCCTCCGGACAGTGTTCTCTAGCTATAGACAACATTGCCCATCACAGTGAGCTGTAGAGGCTCCTAGGAAGAGAAAATCTTAGGGCAGTATGCTGAATTCGAACCCGGGACCTCGGCGTTGCTAGTCAGCGGGCTACCACTGAATTAATCCCTCCCGTCCCCTTTGACTTACTCCTATTAACTAGGGACGGAAACGTTTAATATGTTTTTGCTTGACTGTGAAGGGTAGAATGTATGCAGTTTAACTGTATTGTGTACTGTTCTAACGAGTACTGAGCTGTGGTAACCCGTAGGGTCGCAACAGATACTCCTTGAGGGCAAGTAATATCCCTAAATGAAGTTACTGACTTTTTCCCTCCGTTATTCCTTAGATAACATATAAGAGAACCAGAACTAAATGAGAGCTTAGTGTGACGTTGTTCCTTATAAGAGAAGCTGAATTGTCGTGAACTTGCTCTGCAATAAAGATGAGAATAAATACGAGAGTAAGTACCCATGTGAGAGTAAATACTTTGTGGCCAAAGTCGTTATCTAATACCCAGGTATCGTCAACAATTGTTTACTGACTATGATAGTTAAACAAAATTCTTTATAATAATAATAATATAATAAAAAATAAAACCTCTATTTTATTACAAAAAACTTAAATTTTCTTTAATTATTTGAATTTTATTATATCATATTGTAGTTGAAAAAAATCAAAAACTGTACTAGTTTATATACGAGTATATTTTCGTATAATGTAAAATATGTAGGCCTTCCCCTAAGGGAGATTGTGGTCCTTTGCCGGTGACCAGTTTAAGAGTTCCCTGATTTCTCCACTTGTTCACACTTTTTATTCCAATAATCTCTACCTTTCGCTTTCCTCATCCAGTTGACTTCTTTTTTTGTTTCATCTGACCACCTGTTATGCTGTCTGCCTGTTTTCCTTTTTTCTCCTAAAGGTGTCAATTCTAGCCAGGTGTCCAGCCCAATCCCACTTTAACCTCTTACAGTACTGAGCGGCGTCTCTCACTGATGCTATTTCTCTTATGATTTGGCTTCTAATTCTATCTCTTTTCTTTATATTTAGCATCCTCCTTTCAACACTTGTTTGCCAGGTTTCTATTCTCTTTTCTACGCTTTAGTGGTCGACCAAGTTTGACATCCAGACGTCAACACGGGCAGGATATTGCAGTTGAATATAAAGCTCTTCCATTTGACGTCTATGTTAGCTTTCATTGTATTTTTCAGCGACCAATATTTCCTCCAAGTGAGAGCTATGCGCCTCTGAATCTCTCTCGTAAGCCTGTTTTGGAAAGATACTGTCTGCCCTAGATAAACAACATCTTCCACCACTTCAATACTGGGATGGTGTATTCTTATCCGGCCAACCGTACTATTTGTAATGACTGGCTTTTAAGTAGTTCAAACTTGGTCCAACATCACGACTCACTCTCTCCAGCTCTTCAAACATTTTGATCAAGTGATCTTCGGATGTGGGTACTAGAACCACATCGTCTGCATACTTTAGGTTGTTTAGATACTTTCCATTTATAATTTACACCAATGCCGTCTCATTCTAATCCTCTAAAAATATTTTCCAGCACTGTTATAAAAAGAGTAGAGGAAAGTGGGTCACCTAAACATAATTCTTTATGGTATACTTAATTAATTACAATGTAGTCGGGAGAGGTTGTCGACCATGTTTGTCTAGAATAACTCATTATTACCAAAAATGGTTTTATTCAGAATTTATAAAATGAAGAACACACACATACCTTATGTATAGTTGGTTTTTTCTCATCTGATGTATCCAATATGTAGACTCTGTGGCTGAGAAGTGACGGAATGACAAGTTTATCTCTTTTTTTGTTGGGATCATTATAACAACTACTACATGCATTCCATCCGAAATGATGCCATTCATCATTTGCATGTAAAGCCTTTGTACGGTGTATTACCTATAGAGCATACAAAAATTGGTATTTAACAAATCACCTGTGCCAACAGTAAAATAAAATCCATCACTTAGAGTACCTTGCAATATTGCGGGCTGTTCGGATCTACATCCACTGTGGCCAAATAGTCTGGTTTTCCTGTAGTCTTGCCATCAGGTTGGACGCAGATCACGTACAGAATCTTCTCCCTGGGACCATTTACCATTGCATCCAGAGGGCTTTCATATCCTGGCCCTTTCTTACAGCCTAAAAAATGAATAATATGTTTGGGAATACAGGACACCATGAATAATCTCGAATCGGGTGAGTTGTTAGACGTGTCTTTATGTTCCTGCTTTGGACGTCATTTTCATAGGATTTAAAAAGGAATTTTTTGATAAAATTTGGTACAATTACTATATGTAATTATTTAGGCAAGTGTGAAAATTTTGTGTTTTTGTAATTTATTTCATTATTATTGTTATTGTTAAGGTGTAATGTTCATTGCACGAATGAATAAGGTGTCATAATCTTAACAGGTATATATTGAAGTCGTGTGCAGCGGTGTTAGTGTGGTAGGTGTAATACAAGGGACAGTTTAAGAAGTGGGAGGTGTATCACTGTATTCTCACTATATTCTACTACTTACCGCTTATAGTTAATTTTTATCTCATTTAGATTTAAGTAAGCAAGTAATTGTTCTGTTTATCAAATTTTGTTTTTGAAGGAACTTTTTCTCATTATTGATAAGCTACCAAAATGAAATTACAATTAAAATGGCCTAAACTGTCGCTCTTTTGGGCGCGATTGCCTTCCAACACCCGGCATCGATTTTAAAGACGTTTGCACGTAAAAGAGAAAAACTAAATATATCGCCACTGACGTTGTACATTTAGCAATATTTCCTAGAGATTTTCCACCACAAACCTCTCAAGGAACTTATCCTACATCGCAGTTCAAAGTTGCAAACCCCTTAAAAGGCCCAACAGCAGCGTTTTGGAATATTCATGGTTTTTTAAATAGTGTTTTTGAAACTCAGGTATATGTAGTAGAATCGTTTATAGATCATTGTTTGAAAGGTAGTAAATTGCCTTTCTTTCACTAGTGATGGACCTCAACAATATATCAATATTAGAATACCATTCCGTTTTACCTGATTGTTAGCTCAGCTGATATTGTCTAACATATATTATTAAACATTAATAATAGATATTTATTATAAAACAATTATGTTGTACCCTCTGCAATTTGCGGTCTACCGAACATTTCTCATCATATTATTATTTGCTTCTTGTACTCAACCAGTAAAAAACAATATTTCAATCCTTGTGACTTACTCATATAATGGCTTATTCAGATGAAAATTTTTGAGTTTCTCAAGTATTTTAGAAAATGAACTTTTCCGTAATTTTTTCTCTTTCTAATTTGCAGCCATCTCAGTTATTACATTTGTAAGTAATCGTATTTTTGGTTCTCACTTCACTATAATTAGTAGTAATGTATTTAATTTATTTATATTTTCCCTCTTCTTTCTATTTGTGTGAATGTTCAACTGTATTTATATCCAACTTAATTTTAAGTACTGAAATTTGCACAACGTACATAAAAGAAGTAAATCTTAAAGACATATAATAAAATAAATAATAATGATATTAATATCGATCTATTGATTTATAAAAGAAAGTTAACGCTTTTACTAGGAGGAAGTATTGTGATCGTGTCAAATTTTCGAAATTTAGTTTCCACCGGAAATAATGTTTGAAATTTTTGGAGTAAGAAAAAATATTAGCGATCTGTTTCACTCACTCTATGTGTATGTGTGTGAGTACAAAATATTAGCGATCTGTTTCACTTACTCTGTGTGTATGTGTGTGAGTACAAAATATTAGCGATCTATTTCACTCACTCTGTGTGTATGTGTGTGAGTACAAAATATTAGCGATCTGTTTCACTTACTCTATGTGTATGTGTGTGAGTACAAAATATTAGCGATCTGTTTCACTCACTCTGTGTGTATGTGTGTGAGTACAAAATATTAGCGATCTGTTTCACTTACTCTGTGTGTATGTGTGTGAGTACAAAATATTAGCGATCTATTTCACTCACTCTGTGTGTATGTGTGTGAGTACAAAATATTAGCGATCTGTTTCACTTACTCTATGTGTATGTGTGTGAGTACAAAATATTAGCGATCTGTTTCACTCACTCTGTGTGTATGTGTGTGAGTAAAAAATAACTCAGAAAAGCTCATTTTTAGTTTAGCGGAGCTCAACTTATAGATTACATGATATCTGAGAATTCTGCCAAAATCCGCAACTATAAGATAGGATTAAGGGATTTTTTTTTCCAGTTTCTCAAGATGTTTTCCAAAAATTGCAATAATTTTCTTTAAATTACCCTTTTGTAACTACCAATAGCACCCCCATATTCCCAAAGACTTCTTCGGGAATTTGGTGCACCTACGCGTTTTCTAGATTACCAACATAATCACGCACTACAATAATTAGGATCGCCTTGTGTGCAACTACTTGGTTTATCGAATCCACAGACAAACTTGTACTTGACGCATTTTTACTTTCGCTTACTTCTAATAATAGGAAGCATTGTAATCGTGTAAAATTTTCGATACCGAGTTTTCAGGTTTTGAAATCCTCCGAGTTCGGAAAATTGTTTTTAGAAAATGGTGTTTGTGTGTGTGAGTAGCATAAGCTTAAAAACGAGAAATCGCGGAAAGTTCAAACTTGATATTCCGTTTAGTTTCACAATTGGATCTGACAGCAGTTATCTGTCAAAATTCCTCAACCGGAAGTACCACTTTATTGAATACACTTTTCACTCTTTTGCGATTTGCTCGAAAAAATGCCTCCAACGATTTTCTTTGAACTCGCAAATTCACAAAAAGTATACATATTAAGAGCTACAACTCTAATTTGCAATATTTCTCTGGATATATTCATTTATGGCGGCTTTTGGGCTTCAGTCACGCCGTCCATCCATGACTTCCTTGGCCTATCGCGGCGCCTCCTTTCCACCATTGAAGTATTCTTTTGGCCATCTTTTTCGCTCATCCTCATGACCTGACTATACCAAATTAACTGCGGGGTTTCTCCGTGGTGGATAATGTTGCTAGTTTGCCGCACGTGCCGCCGTATGGATATGTTGTGCGTTAGGATATGTTCCAATCTGGAGACGCCCCAGCTTCCAGAAGTCTTTCTCCATGATCAAAAGAGATGTTTCTAGCATTTTTGTAACCGTCCACCATTCCAAACTAGAGAGGGCACTTTCTATGAAGACATATTTGTTTTTAACTTCCAAGCTAACCTTCTTGGACCATAAGACAGAATTCAGTGCCCTCACTATGTCCCTAGCGGAATGGTTGTTCTTTAAAATGTCCGTGTCACTGGTTCCCATTTCGTAAACCCGAGATATATGAAAGCATTTGCGGGCAAATCAACCAATCATCTTCAGTCTTTAAGGTATACGACAGTGTCGCCACAAACCATATATTCTGTCTTTTGTTTGCTGACCTCAAGTCCCACTTGAGGAATTCTTCATTTAGTTTCCTCATCAGGTAATCGTCGGCATCTTCAGCTATGATGACTTGGTCGCCAGCAAACTGCAGAGTATATAATGCGTGCTCTCCAATTCTGATTCCCATACCTCGGCACTTTTTTCCATGGGCCGAGCAAATGTTCCACTTAAACATTAGAAAGATGGGTGATAGCGAACATCCTTGCTTTATCCCCTTTGTAATCGGAAAACTTTCTCTTACAAAACCCTTCATTTGGACCGTTGCTCGTGCAGATTTGTATGCCGCCTTATGATAAGCGTCTTTTATAAAACTGTAATCCTCGTCAGTCTCCTTATAAACTAGGTCAATCGAATATTTTTCTAGTTGATCCGCAAGCAAATTCCTTACTCATTCCTGCTTCAGACTATAATACATAATGCTTTCAGGTTTACCAGAAATGGTTTGCTTTTTGGCTTGGGCAACTCTTTTGTGAGGCTTAAAAACAAAGTCCACTTTCAGTAGGAAATGGTCTGCCCCACATTCTGCGCCCCTCATTACCCTCACATCGGTCGCACTAACTATCTTATTTTCTCTTAGTATAATGTAGTCAATAATCTATTTCAGTTGTTTGGTGAGTTGTCGCTACGTCTATTTGTGTATATTTTTGTGCCAAAAAAAATATTTAGTCGGATACATTTAGTGCTGATCATGCTTGATTGTTCGCATATATCAATCAGTCATCGCCCAATGTCATTGATTACCTCTTCACTGTATCCTTATCTTCTGACCCACTCTTCGATTGAAATCCCCAAGACAGATTAAAACGTTCTTATCTGGAACGGAGAGAGTTACTTCCCACAGCTTATCAAAAAACACATCTTTTTCAGTGCTTGTACTACCATCCGTGGGAACACTAGTACGACTACCTCTTGACCATGTAACTTCAGTTCCAATCTGATAATTCTCTCACCAACACTTTCAAAATCGCCCAGGGAATTGCTAAGTTTTTTGATGATAAGAACAGATACACCGCACTTGGCGCGCTGACACTTTTCCACTCCGCTAGAAATTGTGACGTAAAGTCATGGACTACCATATAAGAAGACTTCTTTGTCGCTGGGGAGTACTGCAAACCTTACTGTCCGATCAGGATACCACAGTTCTAGATAAAGTCATCCAGGATTTGTCGGCATGTATGGATTCCGATAGTACTCCGGCGTACCATCCTCAGGCAAATTTCGTGGAGAGGACGAACCGCACCTTGAAGCCAATGGTGGCGAACTTTGTGAATGGAAATCAGAGGGACTAGGGAATAGGTTCATGCCCGCGTTCATGTATGCATTAAACCCGGCATGACATGAGTCCTCCGGATTCACTCCCTCCTTCCTTAACCTAGGTAGAGAGTTACTCCGACCGAATACTTGGCGGGAAAAGGTGTACCAAGTTTATCGGAAACCACACAAAGTTGGGTACGTCGGTTCGATTTTATGGCCGACATACAAGCTCAGGCTGAACAAAATTTAACAAAGGATAGTTATCGCCAAGGATTGCAATATAACCCATCGACCACTGACGTTCAAAATAGGAGATTTAGTTTTGAGGAAAAATTTCGACCTGTCTTCCGCCTCTAAACATTTTAACTCGAGGTTAGCACCGCGATACCTCGGCCCCATTAGAGTTGTTAAAGTTCGTTCACCAGTTGTCTACCAATTGTCCACCTTGCGGGGCAAAGGAAACTGGCATTATTATTATTTTATCATGTGGAGGGACCAAACCCTACGCTTCCAAAGCCTCACTGGGCCCATATAGCTACCCCAAGAAAAACAACAACAAACCGGGTCTAGAACAAATAACCGGGTCTAATCCATCTAAGATTCACCGCAGTCCGAACAAATCGGACAATAATCTAGGGGAAATAGCCTAACCTCTTCCACAGACATACTGCCCCGACTAAAGGTCCTAAACCTAATCTCCTCACAACCCAGACGATCTGTCATAAGATGGATGAGTGTTTCCTCCTCTGTCTCACAGACTCCACAAAATGGACCCGGCAAGAGCCCCTTTACGTAGAGATGTGTCCTTAAACCACAATGTCCAGTAAGGGATCCTACCAGAGTCTGAGAGAGCTCGGTGAAAGACACATTAACATCTCACTAATAGCCAAGTCTGGACCCCTAATGAGCATCTTAGGCTGCCGACAACCAATTCCGTACGTATGAATACAGTGAAGATATCCATGACTGAAAGCCCGAAGACACACCAACAACAGGCTCGGGACCAATGAAAGGGAAAGAAGCGCCTAATTTGGCAACCTATCCACCTCCTCATTCCCAAAAATTCCCATGTGACCCGGTATCCAGACTAGAAGCATATCCTTCAGAGAAGAAAGCTCTTCAGTCTTTTAGAACATTCCAGTATCAACTGGAAGTGAAGACACATGAAGGCAGCTTGACTGTCCGAGCATATACAAACACCTTTCTAGTTAGTGTTACATACCCTCTCATCCAAAATACAACAAAGAATAGCATAAAGTCTGAAAAACAGTGGTCCATTCACCAAGAGATCTTTTTCTTCTCTTGGTCTCCTCAAGAAGGATCTTGGCCTCCTCAATCATAACTGCCCACTCCGACCTGTCCTGGGCCATTGTACGCCATCTCCTAATTCCCATCTCTCTCATATCAACTGAGGTCATCCATAAGGATGAATTCTGTGAAGCTGTCCATTACTGGAAGCCTGACAGCAGGCTCGGGACCAATGAAAAGGAGAGAAGCGCCTAATTTGGCAAACCTATCCACCTCCTCATTCCTAAAAATTCCCATGTGACCCGGTACCCAGACTAGAAGCACATCCTTCAGAGAAGAAAGCTCTTCCAGTCTTTTAGAACATTCTAACACCAACCTAGAAGTGAAGAGACATGACTCAGCGCCTTCAGCGCAGCTTGGCTGCCGAGCAGATACAAACACCTTTTAAGTTAGTATTACATACCCTCTCATCCAAGACACAACAAAGAATGGCATAAACCTCAGTCTGCGAGACTGTGGTCCATTCACCAAGAGATACTGCCAAGTGATCTCCGGACTCAAAATACACCGTAGCTCCAGACCTACCATCCATTCTGGAACCGTCCGTGTAACATCGGAAGATCAGGTATCACACCAGACGGACCTAATCTTGACCAATCTTCCCTAGAAGGTAACCTAACTCTGTAAGAATGCTCGAAAACAAAAGTCTTCAACATTCTGTCAGAAGGAAAATAGGAACCTTCAAAAGCATCTCGCGATGAATGGTAGAGTGACCATATCGCTTACCCTGCCAAAAACCTGCCTGTTTAATTCTATAACAGGCTTTCATTGCCATAGTTTTCACCTCTACAAAGAGCGGTGGATTCCCAATAAAGTCTCCATTGCAGCTGTTGGCGTGGTCCGTATCGCACCGGTCACCGCCAGACAAGCCAAGCGTTGAATATCCTCAAGCAGCAGCTGGATCTTATCTCAATGCGACGCCACCACACCACAGCCACATATAACAACCTAGGTTTAATAACCATACCATAAATCCAAAACATCATCTTGGGAGTAATCCCCCAATTTTTCCTACAATTCTTCGACATTGCCAAAAGGAAATAATTGTCTTTTGATGCTGTCTTAACATGTTCCGACCAATTTAATTTACTGTCAAGAACCACTCCAAGAAACTTCACCGATTTGCAAATCTGAACAGAAGTTCCTAATAACCTAGGAGGTTTTAATCCTACGATCTTCCTCCTATTGGTAAATAAAATCTCCTGGGTCTTATTAATTGAAAGACCCTTATCCTGAGTCCAATCATATACCATGTTGAGGGCACTTTGCATTAAGTCCGAGATAGTAGTCAGACATAGCCCCTCAATAAAATAACACCATCATCGGCATATGCCTGTACATAGAATCCCGATGAATTCATCCTGGTTAACAGTTCATCCATGACAGCACACCATAGCTTTGGTGAGAGACAACCACCTTGAGGACATCCTCTCCCCGCTCCCACAACCACAGTGCGCATACCTATAGAAGCCTGTATAACTCTACTCCTTAAATAAATACCTATCCAGTTAATTAAAACTGGTTCTATACCTTTTCGACCTAGGGAACTTCAAGAGCATCGAACGATATTCTGTCAAATGCCCCTTCAACATCAAATAAACACCCTAAAGCATATTCCTTTGTCTCTAGAGCAGATTCTATCCTACCGACCAGACCCAAAGCAGTCTCGGTAGATTTTCCTACAGTATAAGCATGTTGGTTTGGATGGAGTGGATGATTCTTCAAAGGACCGTCAGTAATATACCTATCCACCAACCTTTCGAAAGTTTTTAGAAGGAATGACATAAGACTTATAGGTCTAAATGCCTTAGGTCAGAGTAGTCACACCTTCCTGGTTTAGGAATAAAGACCACCCTAATTTCCCTCCATAATGTTGGCACATAACCAAACATTAAACAACCTTTAAAAATCCTTATCAACACCTTCGTCAATATAGCCCCACCATTTTGTAACTGACAGGGATAAACTCCCTGTCAGGTCCAGCAAATTAGGTCCAGGTGACTTAAATGGTGAGAAAGTTTGCACTGCCCAAACCATTCCATCCACAGTAACTACCTCGTCCACGGTAGCCAGGTACTAGGTTCCAGCTTCCTCCCACCAACCGCAGCCGAAGCAGTGCTGTATACGTTTATGTTATCCGGGAAATGGGTATTAAGCAAGAGCTGTAATGTCTCCATTTTTCCTCCTGTAAAGGAACCATCAGGATATCTTAAAATACCCAACTGACAGTCCTTATCCTTACCAAGAATCCGTACCAACTTAGGAATCTCTAGGAAACTGGCATATGTCTAAATTAAAGAAATATTACTCCACGAACGACTCCTCATCATAAACCTTTCCTAATCCCCCACTTTTCCCACTTTGTGGGCGGGTGTGACGAAAGTCATGGCTTAGTACGCAAGTGTTAATATTCGGTATAATAAAATTACAATATTAGTTAAAGTAGTGCCGGTGTGCTGGGTATTAGTGATACTACAGAGGAATGGGGAGGGCAAGAGATGGCTCTGTGGAGCGGGTAGCGAGCTGTGGCTTTAGAGGAGAAGCAGCAGCAATCATTCTAGGCCTAGAGGGCGCCCTTATCAATTGGATGGCGAAATTGAGAACGAGAGGCCGCTAGTTTTGAGATGAAACTATTATGTAAACTGGACAACGGAGCTGAAAAGAAGAGAATCGCCCACTAATATTTCGCCATTAAAATAGGAGACCAGAAACAGTTTTGTTCCATATCAGTGTTTTCTTTTAATTATTTGTTATCTAGTAAATATATGTAGTAATACGGCCCTCATTGGATTTTGTTGCTTGTAAGAAGGGAATAGTTCGTTTAATAAAATTTGTTTGTGAATGGCATACCCCTCCGTTAACTGACCTAGCCCGGTATTACCCTTCCCTTAATTGCCTTCACCTTTCACCTTTCACCTTTCACTGCGTTAAGTAAATACTTAACGTCGCAAAATATGCAGATAATTCTCCATCTTTCCCTTTGATTTTTGTTTCTGCTAGTAGAGCTGTATCAACACTATATCCTTTCAACCCACTTTCTACCTCTTTTAGCTCTGGCTTGAGACCCTGAACATTCCATGCTCCCAAAGTAACAGTCCTTTTCCGAAACTTATGTCGTTTCCTATTTGTTCCTTCCGGTTTATTTCTTTTGTTGCTGAAAACTTGTGAATAGTTTTTACGAAGAGTTGCTGGCACCTCGCTCCGCCCCCTACCAGGACCGGGAGCCCTACCCTAGATAGATCGCTTTTACCACGACTACGACCTCTATCTGTCCGCCATCTGTGTTAGCCTCACCATAAAGTGCGTTTCCCAAGGGTTGCCACAAGGGGATAGAGATCGGTTTTTAATCCTCTAGATTGTTATTTAATTTCATTATATTAGATTTTATTATTCATTGTTATATACTACTTTCTTTTGAAAAAAAAATGGATCAATTCTGGGACTTATTCGTGTTTCAAAACAAAGCAGGAGACAATAGAAACAACAACAAAGAACAGAAAGTACTAAAATGAAGACAGGAGTAACAGCGGCTCTACATAACTGTACATCCATTTCATATCAAATTTTATCGCTCGATTAATCATATAAGCTAGAAAAAAATGACAGCCTTTTAAGATTTATTAGATTATTTCAACAAACAATTATTTTATCACAACTTTTTAATGTTAAATAATTTAATAGATTTATTAAACAAAAAAATCTGATGTGAAACACACACACAACTTCCTCTTACTGCGGCAGTTTAAGAGCAATTTGTCCAATTGACAAATTTTTTCAACTTGTAATTTTTATTAAATGTTCGTCTTCAATTTTATATCAAGGAGAATCTAAACTCAGTAAAATGACTTTTTCGAGGGAAGCATGACCTCCTTCCGCCCCCCAAAACTTCTTTAAATGAATTTCTCAAAAAAAATTTTAAACAAAAGTGATAGATCCCTATATTCATAATTAGTAGACCAAATTTTATGAAATTATCGGTGTTTTTATGGACAAAATAGCGAAAACAGCAAAACTGTTCAGTAAAAGCGCACTTCCAGTTTATTTATTTACTTGGAACTCGGCAGTTTGGCATTCAAATTATTTCAAATTAATTGTTTATATGATAGAATTGTATAATCAACTAAGATAGCACTTTAGAGGGAAACACAACCGCCCCATCCTCCAAATATCCTCTTAAATGAATTTTTCCGGAGAGATGTTTCAAATAATAGTTGCAGCTCATTATGTGCAGTTGATGTACCAAGTTTAAAGAAAATCGTCGGAGCCGTTTTCGAGGAAAAGCACAAAAAATCTGGAAAAAAAAATCAGTGAAGTAATACTTCCGGTTGATGGATTTGATCTTCGTTCTGGGGGGTGATAGTATCTACAAGGAATACCAACTTTGAGCTTCCTGCGATTGCCGTTTTTGAGATATTCTGTTTATACACACCATTTTCTAAAAACCCTTTTTTGGACTCGAGGACGTCAAAACGTGTATTTCCGACGAAACTCAATATCACAAGATTGACATGATTACAATATTTCCTTAATACTATACTACTTAAAGTAAAAAAACAGTATAATAAATATTTGTTATAGAAATATATAGTTACCTGCAGATGACATTTTTATAATATCCGTTACCTTATCAACAACCGACGAAATATACAAAACAAGTTAATGTGAGAACTATTTGGTATACACTAATTAGTAAAGGTACTTCTGCAACTTTACTTTAAAAATTAGGTGTTCATGATGTCCTTGAAGCGATAACTCTGCGCTATTAGTGCTCTCTATACGCACCATTGGGAAGTAATTATTGCCCACTGAAATGAAGAAATTACTTTGCTATGTTTTTATAAACATTTTTACTTTGCCGTTTTGATAATTTTTCTTAATCATATTGAAAATGGCTAGTAAGGCAGATCTTTCAAACTAGTTCAGATTCTGCGAACAAATGATTATACTGGATCTGAAAACTTGAGCAATAATTGTTAACTAGGAATTAAGTGTACTGCCGTTATCATGAGAGCATCAACTGTCAAGGTGTTTGTGACAGCAAGCTGTATTTCCTTTGTGAAAATGATGATGTAGCTTTGATCTCATAGCTACATGCAATATTTGCATAGCGGTTTAATATCGTGTGAGTCGACGCAACCTGGAGGTTGCAACGGGTGCGCCAGGTGGTAGAGTTTTAGAAATTTAAATTAATTTGTTAATAAAGAGTTAAAAAATTAGGTTAATAATATTTTCTGTATATTAAAAGTTAACATTTTGTTAACGAAAATTAAGTTCTTTGCTATTTCATTAGTTTGTTTCTTTCAATAAATAGTATAGAGCGATTTGAAGCAAGTTTAATGTTTTGAATAATATTGTTTAAAATACGTTAAAAAATAATAAGAAATCCAAGTGTGAAACATTCACACCTTTCTATTAGTGCAATATTCATTTATATTATTACAAAAATGGGGTTATATGTAGTATTTTAACCTCCAAAGAGGGCCTCGGCTGGCTCACTGGAGAGGGGTGGTTCGGAGGGGAAAAGGAGGAAAGATAAAAGGACGCGCCACGCTGTTAGGGGGGTGGTATAGGGGTATGTGAGAGCGCCAACAGCGAAACGCTCGCTGGGAAAATGTGGTTAGGAGGGGGAGGACTAGGGATCGGGGCAGAGAAGTAGTTTTGATTTTCCGCCACACTTAATGGCAATCTACTATTACGAAAAGAAAAGCCACTCACCGGTCTGGTGTTCACACAACACTCACATCAAGTCCGGACAAACCTTCCCGCATTACAAGTGTACAGGCCTCTCTACCTCTTTCTGCTTCACTTACTCTTTCCCTTCTTCCGGTTCGCTGGAGAGCTGTAACGGGTCAAGAAGGAAAAGTGTCCCTAAATGAAAACAATTCACATTAAATATTCCCCTATATTGATCAAAATTAAATTATCCTGTTCTCTTCCCTGTAATGTTCAGTAAAAAGAATTAAATTAAAAGAAAACCAGACTACTAATTACACAATGGCCTTTTTTTTAAGAGTTTTAAATTAACAATATACTGAATATACTTAATTTTCCTGCATAGCCTATCTTTACTATCCTAGCTATCTTTACACTTACTTCTACTGGATTGTAACAACTGGTCAATATTATGGTTATTACCTCTCATAACCACAGAAAACCAAAAAGAATAAGATAAATAAGTCAAATAAAATATCAGGTCTCCCCTTTCTCTTTTACAAATATATATATATATTCGCATATATACTTGTTAATATAGTTCGCTACTCATAGTAACTTTTCCGTTCGGCCCCGCTGTTGGTTCGGTGACTTTTCTCCCCTTTTTGAATGGAGTACCTAAGGGTGAGGCGCCCTTTTTCAGATCCCTGGCAGGTCGCTTGCGTGGTGGGTTTTCCTAATTTTCCCCCCGCAGGCTTTTCCTCACTCCTCCTGAAGGTTCACTGTACCCCTTTTTCCTCCCTGGCGTGTACAGGAAGTTCAATTCTGATCTGGCTAGCCGTAAAAAATAAGGAGGTCTGTCCCTTTTCGAGGCCTCTAGCGAACTAACTGCTCTTGTCTCTGCAGTCATGAGACTTGTCCACATCCCTACGCGTGCCGCTATATCACAGTTATACAAGACTATGAATTCAAATATATATATATATATATGACATATAGACAGTGCCGTCTGTGAGTGCTGGATGAACTCTGACCGTTCTGTTTTAATTTCTATCATTCCCACAGCCACACACGCACGCACACACTAACACACGCGCGAGCGTCTTCTTTTCATTTCCGTTTTAGCTATCTTTTAATAATTTACGATCTTTTTTTTCTTACTGAATCACTACATTTATGAAAGAAATTATAATTATAATTTTAGAATACTTAATGTTACATTTCAGACACAGTATTTTATGTTACAATACTAATATTTTAATGTTACAATATTTAATATTTATTTATTTGTTAAGATTATACAATCTTTACAAAGAGAGTTGGCTTAACTAGTTTTAACTATTTTATTACAAACAGTGTAATTATTATAAACCATTGACAGTACCAAAATTAATGTTAAGAATATTAACACATATAAAGCAACATAAACATAAGAAAATAAACTAAAACTTCTCTAAACAAGGAAACCAAAACTATTTTTTTTTCTTTTTTTTTGACTAAAGACTAAACAGAAACATATTTACTATATCCTGCCTAACTAAACAAAAATATCTCAATTAATTAAAAGACAAATGCAAAGATAATAAAAGAAAGTGTTTTGATCATAAGAATATGAGTTAACAACAATCAGGATAGTAAACAATTTTTTAATCTATTTCTTTTGTTGATAGCGTTCATTGTAAACAAGTATAAATGTTTTTGCTTAATAACACATGTAGTCGAAAATAATACTGATAGATCACAGGTATCAGAGGAATAAATATGAAGATATTGGTGACGTAACCGTTCATAGAAAGGGCACAGTGTAACAATATAATACATATAAATTTCAAAACTGCAATTTTTATTAAATAATTAGTTACGTGATTAAATTCGGTATTAAAATAAAATGGCTTCTTAGTGGGAAGTTTGTAAGCTTTTATAGAAAACACCAACAAAAAAAAATTCTTAAAAATCTTGTGTAGAACACTTACATGACTTTATTTTACTGCAAATTGAAGTGATAAATTTTTCTCAAACTGATCATTTTTTCTAAATGTTTGCTAGTCATCAATTTTATATCAACTGGAGAATCTAGACCTAATATAATGAGTTTTTTGAGGAAACCATACTCTCCCTTCATAAAATTTATTAAATGAACTGTCCCGGAAAACGTTCCCGGAAAACTTAAATTTTCGTTAACTGCCAGGGTAATTGTCCATCTTTGTTAACAAAATAATTTGCGAAACACGTGCATACACCATGTCCTGTTTTATTAGTTGACACTGTTTTCCTAGGAGATAAATTTTGTAATTTAGAAGAAATAATCAAATCTTCCGTACGAAATCCATCTTTTTTGCGTATCATTTTGTGTAATAAATGGTAAGCCTTTACAATATTTTTCGCAAAAGTTTGGAAACATTAATTGCTCTGTGAAATATCCTCCATTTGTTGCTTAAAATGCCGAATGCGCATTCACATATCTACGAGCTCTGTGCAGTATATAGTTAAAAACACGTTGTTTGATACTCAAATTATGATTGAAGAATTCTTTTAGAATATGCTCATTCATTGAAAATGCATTATCGGCAACAAAAACATAAGGAACTGTAGGGTGGCGTGTTGCTTTGTGCATGTTGAGACGTTAACGTCGTGTCCCGGGTTTTGACGTATTATTCCGTTCCCGTTCGGATTTTGTTCATGAAAATTTGCATACTGGGCGATCGATTATTGCTGAGTGCATGGTGAAAATCTAACGATCATTTTTTTGAGTATTTGAAAGATAAAATTATTTAATTTTTCAATTCTCTGCAAGACTTTGACAAATTTATGAAGTTTTGGTGTAGAGGGGGCTGGAATTAAAAGAAACCACGCCCACTGTATTGTTATTGTTTATTTATTTGTGAAGAGTGCTTAAAGATAAATAATCTTATGCAAACTGCTACCAGCACTTAAGTAGTGGTGGGGCTGCAACTCAAGATTATTGAAGAGGTATGAATTTGTTTACTTCATAAATGACGGCGTCTAGTAGACGAGAAGATCGCACTATAATTACTAGTGGTATAATTACTATTTCAAGCAATACTTTACTTCGCTATTGTCTATACTTAACCAGATTTTAATTAACAACTGTTCAACTGAATTGATAGAGAATAGTGCGATAAATGAGTTACTGGAAGCAGCACTAGCGTAATTCATGCGATGAGTGATGAGATAAAAATTACGGAAATAAAAGAAAGTACCCCTAGTTCAGATAGATTTTATAAGAAAAGGAGAAGTTACGCCTCACCTGAAGAAATGATGGGGAAAAAGAGTCAGGAAGAATCAAGTTAGAGAGATGATAACTTATTGAGTAAAATAAATGAAATGTTAGATGTTAAGTTGGCGGTATTTCCGACGAAAGAGCAATTTACGAGACTTGAAAATAAGTTGGATCTAGTAATAACAGAACATGAAAACTTGAAGAAAGAGGTCTTAAGTCTGAAAGAGGAAAATAAGGGTATTAAAAAAAGCTTAGAACTGTTACTGAGAAAGTCGAAAGCCAAAAATTTAATTATTGGTGAGATGTCAGGCATCAAAGAAGGTGATAATATGGTATCGGAAGTGAAGAATTTCTTGGAGAAGGCGCTTGGGATAAAAGAATTGTCGTTAGATAGGGTATTCTTTGTTGGACAGGTCAAGTGTTACTAGTTCTAAAGATGGCTGATGTACAGAGATGGTTCTAAGTAATGCACGGAAGCTAAAGGGTACCGGTATTTGGATTAACAGGGATATGACACCTTAGGATAGGCAAAAAAGAAGAAAGTTGGCTGAATTGAAACAAAAAATACTGAATAAGGATAAGGAGGCTAGGGTGTCATTGAGGAG
The DNA here is from genome assembly GCA_011037195.1 of Triatoma infestans. Taxonomy (NCBI): domain Eukaryota; kingdom Metazoa; phylum Arthropoda; class Insecta; order Hemiptera; family Reduviidae; genus Triatoma; species Triatoma infestans. Next base: position 30,503 of record JAAEAF010004011.1, on the reverse strand, counting down.
CTACTATCTGCTTTATAAAAACAGGAAGTACTTTTGGGATGAAGAGAATGGGCTTACAGCGAAGGAGGAAGATCTCGGGCTTCTGGAGCATTTTTTGGAGGAGAAGAAAGAAACTATAGGTTCAAAAAAGAAAATTTGCGAGATGAGGCACGTGTGAATGAGTGCAATGAATGTGTAAATTATGAGAGTAGTTGCTCTATTCTTAGCTATATTGTGGCCGAAATAGGTAACAAGAAAGATTTTTCTTTTTTTAATTTTGTTAAGAATTTCGATATTTTTTCCTGTATGAGACATTTATAGAAGATAAAGATTTTGTTTTATGGGAAAAGTATTTTAGTGGATTTAAATTGGATAGGAGCCACAAGGGAGAGTGTGTTTGGCAGGGCTAAGGCGGGCTCCCTGTGTGGCATAGAATCAGTTAAATTAGTTTCAAATATATTCATATCTGTTGATATACAGGGGCTTACTTTGATTCAAGGTAGGTTTAATCAAAAGTATTTTTATATTTTGCCGGCTTATATAAACTGTAACAATTTAATTATTAAGTACTTTTTTTTGCTGTAAATAAAGGGAATTACTAGTTTTTGTTGAGTGATTATTTGTATACAAAAAGAAATTTTGCTTTTATTTATATTATGCCAATTATTTATTTATATATGTTTATTAGTGTATGTAGATAGTTTTGTATTTTCGCTACAAGGATTTGTATTATTTATTTATTTTATTTTTTCTATTTTATTTGTTTAAAAATTTTAAAGAGCAACTCTGCAGACGGCCCTATGGCCATGCATTGTTTTCTTCTGTATATTGTTTTCTTCTTCTGTAGCGGTGGCAATACTGTTAGAGCGGAGAAAGTTTCAGTTATCCCGGTAAGTAGAGATAGATCTTGTAAGAAAGATCTTGTTAAGAATTTTCAACCCAGTTTCTGGTGTTAAAGGTCTTGCTTCTGGAATTTCTAATTCATCGTTCATTAGTCTCCTTCAAAACTCCGTATTTTCCATCACAATCTTACCCATATGCTCCAATATCCACGAATAAAAATTTGTAATCTGCATCAGCTATTGCCAAAAGGAATTATAGAGTAATATTTTTTGTAATTAAAATTCGTGGATCCTGCATGAGGAAAGTTTTCGATCCGAATATGCTTTCCATCTGTAGCTCAAGGCACATAGGGAAATTGGCTTTACGTTGGAATTCACTGGAAACTTCTCTCCATCCTCTTTGAGATAAATGGATCGGAAAGTATTCCTTATTTGGCTGCCCATAAAAGTTTATATTTTTGCTTAAAGTAGATATCCCAATTCTATAATTATAATGCAATTCTGTCTGCGAGACCCAGTGCCCAAATATCTATAAAAAAAATAAAATAAAATTTTAGTTCTTGGAATGCTTCTATGTGAATGTTCAGTTGAGAGATTGGGTTGGAAAAAAAGCTTTATTTCTTAACGTTCCGGTCCTCCGATCATTTTCAAGATTTTTTAAGGCCATAAAGTCAAGATAGTGTCATATATTAATTTGTATTCTTTCTATCGTTTTTTAAAAATATTTTTTTTTTTTTTTTTTTTTTTCAGGAGAGGTTATTACGGCTAAATGGTCTATTATAAGGGATGCATTTTTGAGATTATTACGAACACAGAGTGGCCAAGGAGCAAAAAATGTTATATATACAACGAGCATCTCCAATTTTTACTAAAAATATCACAGAAGGATGAGACAGATAGCAATTTTAGACAAGCTGAAACAGATCACGACAGCACTGCAGTTGAGGAGTTTGCAGAGTCGCACCTGCCAACTGCACGATCGCTATGTTCACCTAAATCAACGACGCAGACGCAGCCTGTTCAGTCAACTTCTCGATCAACTTCAAAGTCAAAAAGGCATTTCAATGATATAGAGCCTGAAATCCTATCAAAACTAAAAAAACAGTCAGTCGAACCATGTTCAGGAAACGCTTCCCATTCCTCCCCCTCGATCCTACCAAGAAATGGTACTACTGTCCTAACTGCCATATATAAGATATGAGCGAAACTGAATTGATGGATTTGCAAATGGAAGTTCTGGCGACTATAAAAAAAATTAAACAACGACGCGATCAAATCAACGACCTTTTCAACAGCAATATGTTAATGTTCCGCTGCCTCCGCTACCTTCGCCTGACTCCTACCAAAGTTCGATCCAAAGCTTTGGTTTGGGTTATCAATCGCCTCCTCCTTCGAATCAGATGGAAAACCAACCAGAACAACCTCCTCAAACAGGGGAAATTATACAGGGGCTGACAAGTACCAACAATTATTTGATGAAACTGTGTAATAAAATAGAAATTAATTTGAATTATGTTTTTTGTGTAAATCTGAGTTGCAAATATAACTTGCAACGAATTTTTCTAATGCATGGCTAATACAACGGAACGAATTTTTCTAATGCATGGCTAATACAACGGAACGAATTTTTCTAATGCATGTTGGTAAGGAACTTACCTTATTGTCACTGCAAGCATTTCTTCAGATGGTATGCACATCTAATTCGAGTATCTTGCTCCTTGATGTTATTAATTATATTGTCTGATATGTAATCAAACGTATTTTTGCTCATGCAGAAATAATTAAAAAACTTGTTTGAGTCATCAGCAATTTCTCAAATAGGGTATAAGTACCCTCTAATTATCTCACTTTTAGAATTGGGTGTACCCATAACTACCTTGCTTATTTCGTTTTTTTCGCCTCACATATAACAAATATAGCAAATAGTTTGTTAACTCCCGCCATGACACGCCTGGACGGCAACTGCATGTGTCGTGTCGTTGCAAGTGAGCAAACATCCTGTCGTGTCGGTATCGGTGCTGTGTCGATGTCGTACCGTTGTCGGCGTCGGTAAATGTGAAAACGCCCGACCATGTCAGCCAACCATGAACATGAAAAGGAAAATTTAGCCCCGTCCACTAGCTACAGCCAAGATGGCGGAGCAAGGGGCCTCGTCCCTCTTCTACCAATTTTTTTGTCAGTGCTCCATTCGCATTCATTCAAAGTGATACGACCCTCAAGAATCTCATTGCAATATGGGCGAAATGACGGATAATAGCGGTCTCATACCTATTTAATTATATATTAGCGAAAACAGGGCTATAATCGCATTCATTATATTTATATGGCTTCTCGCCTGCGTGTTCGCATATTGTTTTGAAGTTCTGGATCTTATACTACTAAAATCGCATACATTTATATGGCTCCCGCCTGTATGTGCTCGCATATGTTCTCTCAAAGTGCTGGGTCTTATACAACTATAATCGCATTCACTACTTTTATATTTCTTCTCGCCAGTATGTGTTCGCATAGGTTGTTTCAAATTTCCAGATTGTATACAACTATAATCGCATGCACTACTTTATATGGCTTCTCGCCTGTATGTGTTCGCATAGGTTGTTTCAAATTTCCACATTATTAAATTTACCTTTCAATTTTAAGAGGGAAATTATCCGTTACTTATTCATAAATAAACTGCCTATTTGCAGTAAAATAATTTTATAAATCAATTCAAACAAAAATATTCAAAAACACAATAATAAAATAAATAAACCTATGGTGCAGCAACAGCCCGTGAAGGGCCAAGGCTTACTGCCCCGACTTGTATTAGTGGGCGTGTGGTAAACATGTCTTAGTTCCCTCGCCGTTTGGTTCCGGCCTTCGCTATCTAGGTGCGTTACCAACTGTAGCTTCCCACTTTTTCTCGCGATGCTGGGTCAACACCGACTTTGCCCTCTTGGGAATCGAACCCTGAATTCTCGCACCAGAAGGCGAGTGCGCTAGCCACTAGACCAATGCATGAGGAGATGAAAATAATGTAAGTAAATATACCGTTTTTTTGTCCAATTGTTTATTATGAAAGCCAGTGTAAATCATCAACGTAATTCAAGTTGATTGGCCATGAAATAAAACTTTAGAAATATACTATGTATTTAGAAAATTCGACATCACTAAAGATAATAAAAATACTTTTTAGGTCTACAAATAAATATGTCATGCCCATATCAGTTTTGTCAAAACTTCAGCAACTATTTGAACTTTAGAAATAAGATAGTGCAATAGCAGGTAAATTCAAGTTAAGGAGTAATTGTTCAGCAAAATAAGCTCATTATTTCAAAAATAAATAATAGATTCCATGCCAACAAGAACTTTTAAGAAATCTGCTGCTTTATGGAGGAAAACTGGGTTTAGATTACCTTACAGACGAAGTTACATCACGAAAAACCTGAAGGTGTTCTAAATTATTATGGTGACTGCTGCTGAACTGATGCAGCATTTACCATCACTCCAAATTAAATTTAATATTACATTTTTTTTATATCAATATAAATAATATTTGAATATGTTACCAAAATTTGTTGTGAGCATGGTTCACATAAAAGGATTTTTCTTTCTGTAAGTAAAACAAATACGTATAACATCTCAATATCTTATTTTGAAAATAGTTCATTTAAAGAAAGAAGGAATAACATTGGCTTTAAATCTGTAACACAATTCCTTCCTTAGGAATTAACAACACAATTGTTAATTCAAATTCATTATTTTTCCAATATATTAACAGCCTAAGATGAATTTTAAAAATTCAGTTTCGAAAAATTATAAAGTAAACATATATTATTAAATGATTGTTTCACATTTATTAAATTCAGTAAAGAATTCTATTAAGATCCCAGATTTTTCCGCAAGTTTAAAGCCGTTAAGGTTTACTGGTGGCTGACAGTAGCGCTGCTGCACTACTGTCAAATTCATGAAGGCCTTATGCCCTAAAAATCTTCCAATATAACCATCTATTATGGAATGATAACATTGCATTAATATTAATGCTAAGATCAACTATAAGTGTAGTAAATATACAGTTTCAAAAGTAAATTCAATTATTTAGAAAGCCGAATAAATATTTTTTACATTCTTTTTTTATTCAATGACACACATCATCCATCATGGATGTTCGCAGATAATCAGATAAAATTGTTTTATGTAATTTAATAAACGAGGATACAATTTTCTTATGTATATAATTATTCAAATGTAAATTTACAATCTAAAAACAAAAGATTTTACGTTAATCCAACAATACTACCTTGAATTATTTATTAATATAGAAGTATAAAAAATCAATAAAATAATAATAATGTATTTAAATATTCAAAATTTAATATTTTCAGGAATTTAGAAGGGTTACAATTTGAATGCCTTTTGCGGTATTTAAATAAAATGAACAAAAGTATCGCATATTTTAAAAATGTTAATAAATAATGGAAATAAAACGATATTACAGATTAATACAATTTTTTTTACAGTTTATAACAGAAGTCGCTTTTCCAATTAATGGATTTTGATCAAACCTTTCCTACCGGATTCCTCACTAAACGGTAATATCAAGTTTCTGCGATTTTTCTATATTTGGCTCACATTGGACACTCAACCACACATTCGGTACTTTTTTCTTATAAGCAGAGGATCTCAGTATATATAATTTTAGTGAAAACTAATACAGTCGCATGGATTCATATTTTATAGTTTTAGACCTTAGAAAATAGATCTAAGATCTATCTAAGATAATTCTAGGATAATTTGGAAAAAATACAAATTCTGATTCAAATATTTTTTAATATTGAACTACGTCTTTTAAAATATTTCAGCAAAATAAACTTGCACAAAAAGTATCAACACAATATACATATATTTATGTAAAAAAAAAAAATCTGCTTAGAATGATCGAATAAAAACAAAGCAGTCGAAAAAATATTCATTTCTCAACTGAAAAAATAATATATGTTATATAAAAACAAATTAAATTAAGAAACTTGAACAATTAAAAAGCTTCTTGCAAAACATAAAGCTTGTTGGAAAACAAATAAAGAACACATGGTAGCTGATTCCCAGTTAGGAACTGGATTTAGTATTCCTCTTGTGGATCAGCTTCACCTTCAACAGAATCCATGCCAACTTCCTCGTAATCTTTTTCTAAAGCTGCCAAATCTTCACGAGCTTCAGAGAATTCACCTTCTTCCATACCTTCTCCAACATACCTAGGTGAATTCGTTTTACAAACTCATATTTAATAAATGTAACCTACATAAAATGTATTTCTGTTTAAAAATATATTTTGTTACCTACCAATGAACAAAAGCTCGTTTTGCATACATTAGATCGAATTTATGGTCCAGCCTTGCCCAAGCTTCTGCAATTGCAGTAGTATTTGAGAGCATACAAACGGCCCTTTGCACTTTAGCCAGATCACCCCCTGGCACGACTGTGGGTGGCTGATAGTTAATGCCAACCTAGTTATATCCAGAACAAAGATTTGTTAAAAAAAAAATCCTTGAAGCAAACTTGTTCGGTGCATGTTTAACTAAAACGATAAAAAATAGTCATAGGTGCTAGTATGGCATGTGTTGCCCATATGTAAGTAAATAGTTAGCCATATGTTGTCTCCAATAAGTGAATGTGGTTTGGGGTGGATATTATGAGTTAATTTTTTCATATTTTTTTAAATGTTACAGACATAAAACAAAACAAGATCTGACCTTAAAACCTGTTGGACACCAATCAACAAACTGAATGGTTCTTTTAGTTTTGATTGTTGCAATGGCAGCGTTCACATCTTTTGGTACAACATCTCCTCTGAAAAACACAAATTATCCTTTACATCCTGTTAGTGAAATAGAAAAATAAAATAGGAAAGATGAAAAAGAAAATACAAAATACCTGTATAGCATACAACAAGCCATATATTTGCCGTGCCTTGGATCACATTTCACCATTTGATTGGCGGGTTCGAAACAGGCGTTCGTGATTTCCATAACTGAGAGCTGTTCATGGTAAGCTTTTTCTGCAGAAATTACTGGTGCGTAAGTGACAAGTGGAAAATGGATACGCGGATAGGGCACCAAATTAGTCTGGAATTCTGTCAAATCTACGTTTAGAGCACCATCGAATCTGTTTGAACAAAATTAGTAGAGAATTACTTCTTTCTGTATTCTACAAAAGTGTAATACAGCCAACGAGAAAACAATTTATCCGTTATGACAGTCAGTAGTTTCATAAGATTACTAACATTGAACTTAATATAAAAAATTAGGAAATATCTCGATATCTATCCCGGAAAAGCAAAAGATATTGTAATAGATTCATTATGCTTCCAAGTGCGGACCAAAGTTAAAATTAAGCGTTGAATTTCATTAAAAATTTAGACCGTTACAACTTGCTACTATCATTCACTATTTTTTCAAAGTTTAACGAAAAAAATCAAATTAAATCTCTGTGCATACAGTTTTTCCGTAAAAGACTAATGTTAGCAGTTCTACGGAGGGAATTAGGACTTTAGGCTTTCTTCTAAAAACCATTTATTAGATTGTAAAGGTCCATCACTCTTATACTGAAGATAATTCAATTTGTAGTAATAATTCATAGAAAATCTGACAAATGAAAATTGCAAAATGCAGTACAAGCAAGTGCTGTTACCATATATTTTTTTGCTGTAATTTTGTGTGAATAAAAATATAACTTCACTAGAAGGGAACTTTTGTCGCTAGAAAATACAATATATAGAGTCTACAGAAGCACTTTTTCAATTTATATCCAAAAGGTGTGCGATGAATCTGGTCAGTGAAGGAATATTCAGTTAAATATAAGCGAATAATTTTCTAACAGGTAAAACTGGAATTCTCTTCTGACATTAAAAGCGTTAAAAGTTGAACAGAACTATGAAAAAATAATGAATTTGTGCCACATGATATTCAGAAAGGATTTTTAAAAATTAAATTTATAATTTAACCAGCAAATGTATATTTGATATGTTTCATTATAAAGTAAACGTTAAAATCTACCTGAGGGAGGCCGTGATGGAAGAAACAATCTGCCCAATGAGACGATTTAAGTTTGTGTAGGTAGGACGTTCAATATCCAAGTTACGTCTGCAAATGTCGTAGATGGCTTCATTATCAACCATAAAAGCACAGTCAGAATGTTCCAAAGTTGTATGAGTAGTCAAGATGGAGTTGTACGGTTCCACTACTGCTGTAGAGACCTGAAAGCATAATAATCTTTTAATAATTCTTAAAATTATTGATATTACGTGGATAATTACCAAGAAAAATAAGGCTAACCTGAGGTGCTGGGTAAATAGCAAATTCCAATTTACTCTTCTTTCCAAAATCAACAGAAAGACGTTCCATCAATAGAGATGTAAATCCTGAGCCAGTCCCACCACCGAATGAGTGAAAAATCAGAAAACCCTGGAGTCCTATCATTTCATACAATTGTTATAATCAATACAATATTATTATAAATTGTAACATACAAAGAATTAAAACTACAACAAGATCTCACCTGTACATTGATCAGCCAACTTCCTTATCCTGTCCAACACTAAATCTACAATCTCTTTGCCAATTGTATAGTGTCCACGAGCGTAATTGTTGGCCGCATCTTCTTTACCTGTGATCAACTGCTCCGGATGAAAAAGTTGTCTGTATGTTCCAGTGCGAACCTCATCTTTAAATTAACAACAAAAATTACGTAAAATCATTTTTTTAATTTAATGAAAATTAGCTACTAAACATTTATTTTTATCAGGTTACCCTTACCAACTACTGTAGGTTCTAGATCAACGAAGACGGCTCTTGGAACGTGTTTTCCAGCACCTGTTTCACTGAAGAATGTATTAAAAGAATCATCGCCTCCTCCCACAGTTTTATCCGAGGGCATCTGCCCGTCCGGTTGGATACCATGTTCCAGACAATAGAGTTCCCAGCAGGCATTACCGATTTGCACACCGGCTTGACCCACATGAATTGAGATACATTCACGCTAAACAAACAAGTTTTGAAACATATAACATTGAACTAACAAGTATCATCTACTGGAAGTAAATAATGAGTTATACTGAATGCACTAAAATATTTGACATATGACAGGAATACATAAATGGAATAGCCTGAGCAATCCCTCGATGTTTACAGTATTGCTGGATGGGTTAAATCAAAAGCCAATAAAAGAATATACGCCATTTACACTACAGGTATAGAACACTACAAGTCTGTGAAGAACATGTCCCTTCGCAGATGATAAAGAGTTTTTCGGTCAATCATGACTTTTAGCTACTTCTTCGGTGATCTTGGCGTCCCCACGAGAATTCTAGCCGTACAACACTTACCCTGATATGTATATATATATATATATATATATATATATATATATATAAGGCTTGCGGGACTAGCTAAAGCGTGCATGTACTTAGATTTGGTGTTCCAATAGGAAACTCGAGTGATTCCAATGGGAAGCTTACCATCTCGCACCTTACTCACAATATGTGTTTTAGGTCAAAGTGAATTTGACACTTAATAATTGAGACAAAGTCTTTCAATACAATATCAGAGTTCTGTCAGGAGGAATTAAAAAGATTTTAATATGCTAGTCAATGCAGAGAAGACAATAATGGGGAGGAATGGGTGGAGATCTCCCAGGTTGATGAAGATCTCAAACTTGGAGGCGGAAGGTTGAGCAGATGGAAATTCTTAAATACCTCGGCAGCCACATACTTAATCTTAAAAGCACCGCCAGCAGGTATTTGAAAAAGAGAATGAGAGAAGGTATCAGAAGGGAATGAGAGACAAACATAAGGTCCAATCTCGAAGGTTAAATAGTAAATCGGTCGAAGAGGACATTCTGGTAGAAGTTTAGATGCCTCTGTCATTACAAAGAATGGAACCCAAAACAAGGCCAGATCTTCCACATGCAATCCAAAAAATATTCAGGATATGAGCTTAAATTTTATTTTAAAAAAAAGGTTGGGTCAAAGATAAAGTCTAGTTCAAGTTCATGGTCGAGGGGGTTATCACAAAGCAAAATTTAAATAAAAAAGGTGGGCAAATACTAGGACTGGAGATCTGGGATGGATTCTTCCCCAATAAAACTCAACTGCAATTTTATAAATGAGATCTATAAGCCTTCCATTGTTACCCAAGTTACAGTAATAAAAAAAACACTACGCCCTTTTAGGGTGGGGGTGGGGGTTATACTTTAAACTAATCAGTTTTGCTAAACATTACATTGTATGCTAAAAATAAATGATCAGTTTGAAAGTTCTCCAGATTATAAAATATAATTTTAATTGTAATTAACTGATCGCCAAAGTACCCTGTTAGAAAAAGGAAATAGACTAGCGACTGGTATCTTGGTACCTAATAACAATTAATTATACTGGCAGTGCAGTCAGGATAATACTAGTGTCAATACGTATTGACATGTGTAACTATTTGGGTTTAGTGCACTCGTAGCTCATAGTACAACCCTTTATTTCACACTTCACAGGCAGCTGGATTCTAAAAACGAATATCACATCTAGGTAATCTAGAACTTCCAGATCGCATTGGTTCACTCCTCTACTCATCTAACATTTCTAGCGCACAAAATATAACTAAAATAACATTACGCTTAATAATATATTATTAAATAGCCTTTTATAACTCAGGCACCAACTATAGATTTTTGCCAAGCCTAATAAATAATTTCTAGTCTAAAATCAATATTAGCAGTGAGTGTGATGAACACTAAAATGACATGAAGCCTGGTTCCCAAACTCAGTGATGGCCATATCGGATGCAAAAGTAGTTCTTATATATTAGAAAATTGGCATAATTTTAAAAATCGTAATGATATTGTATAGATGTTGTAGTAGATAACCGTTATAAACTCCATCAGCTATATAATAAACAATAAAAATGGCTAGCCTTAAAATTCAAGTTTTATGTTTTCTTACTGTCAGTTATAATATTAAAATGATCGATTTACCCTAAAATCTAAGAACTATTAGAAATAAAATTAATGACATTTTGATTTTTATAAAATCGTTTTTTCTAATGTTAACTCAAAATATCATTTTAATTCTAGAGGTTACATTTTTCGGGTTTTCTAATTGTATAAAAAAATAATTTTATTTCCTTTAACTATATTTTTTTCTAATTTTCCAGTATAAACAGTGAATTCATCATTGTGCAAATGCATGATATTTAAAAGCAGAGTCCTATTTTATGTTGAAAATATACATATCCGAGTATAAGAGTGATTTCTAGCTCAGGCCAGTGGATGTTAAAAAAAAAAAAAGGGGGGGGCCACTACAGCTAGCTAGGGCCTGTTTAGGGTTTGGAAGAACCCCTCCAGTTATTTCCCACTGCTGTTGGAGAAAGTATTGTAATCGTGTCAGATTTTCTTTATGGAGTTTTCACAAGAAATTTACGTTTTGAGATCCCCTGAGTCCAGAAAAGTGGTTTTTAGAAAATGGTCTGTGGGTACGTGAGCAGCATAGTTCAAAAACAAAAAATCGCGAAAAGTTCAAAATTGATATTCCGTTTGGGTATCACCATGGGATCCGACCGTCTAAATTCCTCAACCGGAAATACCAATTTACTGAATGCATTTGCAGTTTTTCGTTGTTTTTCAAAAACGGCTCCAACGATTTTCTTTAAATTAGTTATTCTAATTATACATACAAAGAGCTACAACTTTTATTTAAAACATTTGTCTGGGAAAATTCATCTAAGGCACTTTTGGGAATGGGCGAGATAATGTTATCCTATAAAAGTGCTATTTGAATTTATTATACAAATCTATCATCTAAATAATATAATTTTTATGAATTAAATATGTTGCCAAAATTCTGAGTTTAAAGAAAATCGGTTGACTGGGAGTGCGTTTTACTGAAGTTATTTCAATTTTCTACATTAAAATTCAAATTGTATCCATAAAAACACCGACGAATTTCATTAATTTTCACACTACTATGAATACAGAGACTCATAACTTTATTGGGAACTTTTTTCAGAGAAAGTACATTTATAGAAGTTTTAGGGGAAGGGGAGTGTGTATGGCATCCCCAAAAAAGTCATTTTATTAATTTTAGATTCTATAAGAATTTTATTAATCATTACCATGTAGCACCTTGGATTTCACTTTTAAACTATTGTCCTACATACTCAAGGATATGGAGGGATGTTTGTAGAAGGAGTGGCTTTAAAACAACCCCACTAATCTTAGCTAATCTCAGCTCCTGTATGTGTTATTGTTGGTTCAGAGAATGTGAACACTCACGAGACTTTGTTTAAATTATCTGTAGTGTACAAAGGTAATTTGTTTGGCGGTAACTAGAGTTTGTCTTTGGGTTCCTAGCTGCATTCATCAACACTACCTCTCTGTAGTTAGTATGTAGTAGTAGTTGTATTAATGTTGAAGTGTCAATGTGTTTGTTTGTATGGTTAACTGCAAGAACGTCATAAGTGGCTAGACCACCCCCCACCACCCCCCGGAAATGAGACTGAAATGAAGGTTCATAAAAAATTATGAATGTCTGACAATGAAGGAAAATCCGAAACCAGTCAGAAATTAGTCAAAGAAGCATGCTAGGCCGGATATAATCCCAGATATTCAAAATGTAAGCACCCAATTATCTATTCAAAATTATAAACCTTCTATTATTGCTTTCAACAGAAAATAAATAGCTGCTCAAAATCCTACAGGCTTATCAACATTTAAAAATATGTAGATGATATAATCACTTTTAAGTGTAGCACTTTGTCTTAAATTGGTAAAAAATCATAATTTATACCTTCAGAAAGAGAAATATTCTGGCCCACTTTAATAATACTGGAAAAATGTCAAAGCAATTGTCTAATTCAAGAAACAACTCGTGCATTATAAGACCCAATGAGTTGTCAAGGATTCCTCCCAGTATTGTACAATTTAAATGAACTCATTTTTATTTTATTCATAAATTATGAAATATATATTTGTTCAAATTGCGGCATTTGGTTGACAAATTTGGGATTTTAATAAAAAAAGCACTGATATTAAGAAAATGTTAGACAAAATATCTAATTAAAACGGTCATCAATAAAATACTAATTATTATGATCCTTCATCAGTAATATAAATGTTATACTTTTCATTTAAATTGATTTACTCTTAATAAATGTCATGTCATCATTAATTAATAACATCGATTTTCTTATTTTTCATAATTTAAAACAAGAGTGGAAATGACATTTATTTACCTGAATAAATTAGGGTCTAAAGAAAGCACAAGGGGTATAAGTGCAATGACAGTATTGTCACTTATATCCCTTGTGCTTTAGCCCATCATTTTGCAAACAACAAAAAAGATAGTTTTCAATCATACGTTCGACTATTTAGAAAAAACAAAATTGTAAACAAGGCTACGTAAATATCAATTGTCAATATAAGTGAAATTTACAACTAAAAGCCCTTGCAATTATTTGGCCCTTTTTTTCTATCTGGAATTTCAGGAAAAAAACTGCGTATACATTCAATAGGAATCCATCGGTTTGATAACGGCGTGAGAGCATTACACAATCAATATTCAAGCGCAATGCACCATTAGCACAGTTGAGTGAACACGATGCTTGTTGAACATAAAAGCAACACACTTTATGGTCAGAAAATTACTGACTCTGAACCAGGCACTTCCCTTTGGAAATATACTTGATACGTTCATTACCACTTAATTGTGGTATGAAAAACAATACAAAAAACTATTACATAAAATTTCGCAATAATGTATCTGATTACAATAACTAGAAATATTTTATGTTTATCATCGCATATAACTGGTATTTCTTTTTATTAACAAAATACAAGATTTTCTATACAAATGGCGCGAAAATGTAATAAAGCCACGAAGGTAAACGATTTTTCCAATTTTAGGTTTAGTGAATAACGTCAAAGTAACTCTTTGTTTCTTTTTAGTGGTTATCTACAATTTTACGAAATTTATTTCCGGTAAGACTTATGCTATTTGTTGATTAGATGTATAATCAGTTTAATATCACGATAATGATAAAGTAAGAGAGTACAAACCAAAGATCAAAATGAATAAGAAATATGAAAAATCACACTATTTTTTAAATACTTACCATTATGAAGAAATTGGTAGAAATGTGTTGAAAAAAAGCTAGAGAACACCGTTGACAAAGCTGGCAATGAAGCTTTTCTCACGGTTTCCAAAAACGAAGTGACTTTAGGCGTGGCATAAAACTGCTTATATATGTCAACAACACTGTATTCTGATTGGTCGCAATCATCACTCCACGCAGACTCACAATTTAAATCAAATTTCAAGAGCAGGAAAAATATTGAAAATAAAGAGGAATACATACAGTCTTTTTATTTAAAACAATTTATTTGGTTTAATTTTAATTAACACACGCAAATAATTTTCTTCTTTGATTGTGGTTAATAGTTTAATAATGAGAAAGAAGTGTCCAGTCAGTGATACTACTGCAATTTAATCAATACTTATACTGGACTTGTATTTTACGTCCACAAAATAAGACATAAAAACTGTTTTACTCAGCCCTTATAAAATATACTATAAATTTTAATAAAAGTTCGAACATTTAAATGTGTACAGCAGAAAAAAATAAAAAACTTGTTATATCGGCTAATCAATATAAAAAAGGAAAAGTAATTTTGATTCATTAGCATAATTCGTTACTTCTATGAGTCATATAAAATTTTTGCTGCCCATCAGTATTATCGATTCTTCAACCATTAATCCAGATAATTTATCTAACAAAATTGGTATAGACTTTTTGCAGTGCACACACTCACACGACTTCCTTTTATTGCAGTTTACAAGATTTAAGTGACAAATTTTTTCAAACTTATAATCTTTACTAAATGTTTACTTGTCTTCTATTTTATATCAACTGGAGAATCTAAACTTAATAAAATATTTTTAAGAAAACCATATACTCTCCCCTCCCCCCAAACTTCTTTAAAGCGAAAAATAAAGTCACAACTAGGTCTCTGTATTCGTAGTTGTGTACATATTTAATGAAATCAACCAGTTTTTTTTATGAATAAAATCGTACAAAACTAAAATAACCAGTAAAAACGAACTTCTAGTCTACCGATTTTCTTCAAACTCACACTGACAACATATTTAATTCTAATTAATATTAGTTAGATGACAGAACTAAAAGCTCCTCTCCTAAAAACAACCTTAAATGAATTTTTCCGAAGAAATGTTGCAAATAAAAACTTTTAGTTCTTGGTATATGTAGTCGATAAACAAAGTTTAAAGAAAATTGTTGAAGCTATTTTCGAGAAAATCTCGGAAACTCAAAAAATTGTCAGCAGAAACGCCTTTCCGGTCAACCTTTCTGGTCACACAAACAATGACCATTCGCTAAAAACATGGATTTCGTATTCATGAGACCCAAAATCATGTATTTCCAGTAAAAACTCAATTTCGAAAGTCTGGCATGATTGCAATACTTCCTTCCTCTTACTAGGAGTAAGAGAAAATAAAAATAAACTTAATACTTCTTAAATCATATTCATATTCAAAATCTGTGTGAAACATTCACAAAACATTCTCTCTCGACAATTTGCTTCAATATTGTAATTTTTAAGAGCCTTTAGCATCATATAGGTGGGCGTTATGACGAAATAGGAATTCAGAAATGAGCCTAATTTCATAGCTTCCCACAGAACATCTTTATACTCAATATTTCAAATAAAAGTGGTATTAGTGAAAAACTTTGGATTTAGAAAATAGGGAAAAATAAAAATAAATCAGATCTGCAATAACACGACCAGCCCTGCTACCCTTAGATTTTCTCTTCCTAGGAGCCCCTACAGCTCTCTATCCGGTGATGGACAGTGTTGTCTGTAACGAGAAAACCTATCCCGAGGCCGGCAGTGCACTGACAAGGCTCCGGGCGCAAATGACCACAGATGTTGAGACGCCTTAAAAAAAAATAAATAAATAAAAAAAAGAAAAAAAAAAGATTTTTTCAAATTAAGAATTTGGCGAGTGGTCTTTCATATTTGGGAACAGGATAACTCAGAAACAGATAATCACCGGTAGCAAAAAGTTGATCCACTAATGGATTCCTATAAAAAGAACATGTATGAATTTCAAGCCATTTTCTATTTTTGAATTACCCTGTTCACAAATTTGTAAATGAAATTCCTTAATATGTTACAGCTGGATTAATAAAAACAGTTACTATAAAAACAGCACTTTAGAGAGAAGCATAATGTCTCTTTTACACTCAGAAAAACCCCCTAAAATAATAGTAATCAGGGAGCCTTTTTCGAGAAAATCTCAATTGAAAATAAAAAATTTGACACGATTACAAAACTTCCTCTTACTAGGAGTAAGAGAAAGTAAAAAATCTATTTAGTAAGGTGGCACTTCCGATTGACGGATTTTGCCCGAATCGAAATGTTCTTGCTAAATCTGCTGGTGATTCCTAAACCGAATCAAGTCTGAGCTTCCTGCAAATTTCTGTTTTTGAGTTAAACACATATACACAAAACAATTCACTAAAATCACTCCGTTTTTTTTTTTTCAGTACACCTCCGATTAAATTCCGAAAGTCCCAAAATTTCGTAAATTCTACTTCCTCGCAATATTTCCTCTTACGAAAGAGAAAGTAAAAGCTGGAAAATAACCCTAAATGTTTCCATTTTATAATGAATTTTTTTCCGTGGAACAATTTTGTCTAATATAAAAATCCTTGACCTAATGAAGGTTTAAAAATTTGGTAATTGAAATTACTTCTCTATTATTAGGTAAATGTTGGACAATGAACATGAAACACTATAAAGAGATGACCTCATCAGTATTTGTCCGGCTAGATATCATTTATTGGCAGTATTAAATCAAAATGACTTCTTTTAGTTAAAAAAAATGGGTCATAAAACATCACCCACTAAATTTTCTAAAGAAAGTCTTACAATAAAGAAATTATAGATTCAGAAATAATACTACTATTTTTTAAATAATTTAAGTGCAGAGAGATGACTGAATAAATTGCGAGTTTATCTTTCATGGGAAATAATTCCAATGATTATTAAAATTCAGTTTTAACAAATTTTGTGAGAGTCAAGTTAATGGCTAGTTAGAATGAATTTGTTAATGAGATTTATTGCTTGATACTAGTCAGTTTTACTGATTTAAGTAGACAGCATAAAATATAACAGGCCAAGTACTGTAACACAGTAAATAAAAAGGTAAAGGAGATAAAATAAAATTTAAATATGCATATTTTTTTTTTTTAGGAAAAAGAAGTGTAGGTTGTCAACTTTTTTCTCAAAAGCATCAATTTCTTATAAATTTCAAATTTTATTACTATTATTTCTTGCTCAACAAGAAAAGGAAATTATTAAGACAGAATTTAAATTTGGCCTTTATTCTCAGGGGTTCCAACAAATGTAAATTGGATATATTCTGCACTTTTATGCGCATGACAAAATAGGAAAAATCAATACTTCTCAAAGAATTTTAGCGATACTCAGTGCCACGTCAATAAACACAATTTAAATTAAAGAAAATTAATAGAACGACAATAATTGGCGTTTCTAATCAAAAAAGGAGTTTTTAGAAACTGTATACTTTAACAGATATAGAAATTGATTTGTGCCCGTACAAAAAAAAAATTATACAATTCATCAATTAACGTCAAGACAATTTCAGAGAGTGAGAAAAAATGCAACATTGAACAAAGCTCAGTATGTAATGTAACCTCCTGTAAAGGTTTCTTGTTTATGGTTGTATGTGTATAATAGTGCCATATTTTTAGAAAATACTTAAAATGACATCAGCAGTGTATTTAGAACACTACTTAGATAGTAAGAAAAAAATTATTATTATTATTATTGTGTTTTTTAATAATTGATCAATTTGGTAAAGCGGCAATAAATGCAATTATAACGTGAAAACGCTCAGAGATTTTAGTAAAAACATATTTAATTAATGATTATTAATAACTTAAGAAATTGATTTATTTGGACCGTTATAACAGTAAGAAATTGATTTATTTGGACCGTTATAACAGTGTAATTAATTACTACAATTTGTTATCTAGGCCTAGAGCACTTGCCTATAGAATTACAACGAAACTTCACATTGATGCGCGACTTGGATAGTCGAGCTCAAGCGGTTATGAGAACGATAGATCAAAAAGCAGATGAATTTATGAGCTCAATTAAATCAATGTCAGCAGAAAGAAAACGTGAAGCCATGGCAGATATTCAACAGCAGTATAACAAAGCAAAGGAATATGGAGATGATAAAGTTCAGTTAGCGATACAAACTTATGAATTGGTAAGAGAAAAGAGAATTAATATGTCTTGGTTCCATATTTAACTTGTAGAAATTTTATTTTAATAATAGCTTCTTTACAGAATAAAAATATGTTTTGTTAAATTAATTGATTTTCGTTATTGTCTTTGAAATTATTATGGACCTGCATTCTACAACTTTATATCATCGGAATACTTTAAAATTATTTATTATTGTAATTTTCATGGAATTTTGAGAGTCTTATATCGAATAGTCACATTAAATATTATTTTTCAAGGTTGACAAACACATTCGCAGATTGGACTCTGATTTGGCAAGATTCGATTCCGAAATACAGGATAAGGTATCAACAAGTGCTAGATCGCAGGATGAACAACCTACCGGTGTTCACAGACGTGAGTAGCAAATGATCATACTTTGTAATTAACGTTTGTTGTTTAAAATGTAGTGGTTATCAGTTTTACCGTCTTGACTAAGCACTTCCCTAATTCTGGAAGCATTTAAATATGATTAATATATTTTTCACTGTCTTTGTCTTCCGGTTTTATTGTACCATCTAATCATTATAATTATTTCACAAGGAGGTAGAAAAAAAGCTAAAGATAAGGAGAAAAAGAAGAAAGGATTATCTTCTGATGAAGAGTCAGGCGCAAAAGCTAAAAAGAAACGAAAAAGTAAGCGTCAATGCAATTAACATCTTGCCTTAGTATAGAGGTTGTGCCTTTAAATTAATATTTGTAAATATTATCTACTTGGCGTTCTTTATGTCATTACTAGATTTCATAATTATTCACATAACTATACACTTTAAGCTGGTGGGAAGTCTACCGGAGGCGTTGTAACTGGAGCAGTGGGTGCTAAAGGAAGCGGAGATAGAGCTCTTAGTGCTTCTCCACTGGCAAGTCTTCCAGCTTTGGGCCCTGGGGCAGACGTACTGGATATGCCGGTGGATCCTAATGAACCCACTTATTGCCTTTGCCACCAAGTCTCTTATGGAGAAATGATTGGTTGTGACAATCCCGAAGTAAGTAAATTTTATATTGATATCTTCGATAGAAATGTGATCAACTCCATATAATATAATGATTATAGTCATACTGTACAAAACTGCAATTTTGTACGATTACCATTTAATCTTATTATTTTAAATAAACGGAAATATAATGTAACTTTAAATGGTAATAAGCAATATTTATTTATAAACGTACCTTTGAATTACAGTTTCCACCACCATAAACATCAGTGCGCCTCATTGCGAATGTTTACGTTTTAGATGATTTTTTGAATGATGGCATAACCCTTTGATCAGAAATATTCAGATCAAGAAAGCATTGGCTTATGATAAATTTACAAAATTAACATCATTTGGATCCAGTTATTATATTTTAACTTCAGCTAATTAAATTTTTCCTGTAATTAGTCCATTTTCAGAATTTGTTTACTTTTTTTAACAAAAATTCATAAATGTTGAGTCAATTGTACTTATTAATTTAATAAAATCTGTTGACTTATGATTTGATCAAATTATAGGCATCGACAATTAAATTTGAATATTTTTAACTAAATAGCTAAATTTTTATCGAATTTAATTTCAGCAAAAGAGGTTCATAATTTTATTATCTATTGACATAGATACTCTTATGACATAGATACTATGACATAGATACTTCCTCATTAATTATTACAAATATTATTTCTTTGGTTTATGATAAAAAGTAGACGTCCTCAAAAATGTCTTATATATTGACGAGTGTATTCCAAAATAATAAAATATCAGTAAATACATACGTCTCGATAATTATTATAGTGAACGAAGTCTTCTAATGGCAGTACATGCACTTATACCACGAATAGATCCAGTATACTCCCCGATTACTTTTCACTTCCCTTTTTTCATGAATGCCAATTTTGATTAAAATCTAATGAAACAAAGCGCCAAAATGTAATTCCTCCCAAATTTAGAAAAATCGTTGCTGAACATATTTCTCCCACCTATAATGGAGAGACTCGAGTTTAGTTTTTCTTGACACTTTTCAGAGAAGTGGATCTGCTGCAAGTTCTTATTTCTGTAAATTATTTTCTCTGTCACGGCATTAATCTACCTTCCCTTATCCCGAGATAATTCAGTGTGCTTGAGAATACAGCAGGCTGTGTAGGTAACATTTTCAGTTTTACGGATTGTATTTTTCAGAAGTACTCCGTAACTTGATGACCTCAAAAGCAGTTTCACTTATTGTTTTGAAGTTGGCTCCCCTTCTTAAACATCCGATCGGCCTCTTCGTTTCCCTTAATACCTCAATATTCAACTGTATTGTTGTATAGAAATTAAGTAAATCTTAAAATGGCAAAAATTGAGATCTTAAAAATTACTTGTATTTCATCAATAATCTAGTTGCAATATATATGTAATGCATCTAAAAAATAACAGTAAATATGTACTAAAATATTAATCTGACATATCAGATTGCAATAATTTCTCCTCAAAGCAGTTCATTAATTGAGATATAGTTTATAATGTGCAGAAGAACAAACTATTAACTAGTAAATGTATTGTTCCAGTGCCCAATCGAATGGTTTCATTTTGCTTGCGTCGGCCTTACTACAAAACCCAAAGGAAAATGGTTTTGTCCAAAGTGTATTCAAGATCGGAAGAAGAAATAATAGAGAATATTTTAATAAACATTGTAAACATTTTAAAATTTAATTAATTTATCTTTTTATAAATTTAGTAAAATATATATATGTTTTTTAATTAAAATCTGAATGAACTGTTTTTTTAATTGAACACCATTAATTAAGAATTTATTTTTCTAACTCTTCGTTAATTTTTCAAAAAAATTGTGCTTTATTATGTTAATGCATTATAATTGTGTTGTTATTTATATTCTGGAGTACATAAAACATTATTTTCCACCATACAGTTGGTTCGTATACATTTACTTTCTCTGGAAATCGTCAAGTGCGAAGAGGTCTTTGAAATTTTACCAGTAAATTATATTTACATCATAAGACAGTGAATAGAACGATTAACTAGAATTTCAGAAACTTTATTTTGAACAGAATATCTCTCGAGTTTGGTAGCAAGTTACTTCAAGAAAATGTTCTCAAGAAATATTCATGCAACATCCGGAGAGCTTGTTTGCGATATTGCAGAATTGAAATTTGCCTGAAATATCCTCCTACTTGTTCAGATTAGATGTTTGTTGCAGATGAAAAACCTGTATTCGTTGATAGCAATGCAGAATATAAAGAGCATAATGTAATGAAATTCGCAAAACTGCTTGCCTTTTCTTCAATCATGTGTATCAAGGCAGCTGAACATCTAATCCAAGAGCAATCGCTTGAAAGTGTCTCTAGTCGGAGGCCATTAACTCTTTCATTTGTTCCTTAGTCTGACCCTCTTCAGTTTCTCTTGCTGCTGTATATTGGATTCGTGTCAGAACTAGAAATTATCTGTAGGTACATTCGACATAAATGAAAAAATAGATGTGAAACACTCACACGATTTTCTCTTACTGCAGTTACAGAATTATGATTGCCATATTTTCTTTAAATTTATAAGTTTTACCAAATATTTACTTGTCTAATATTTTATAAAGTCAATGGGACAATCTAAACTTAATAATAAAGTGATTTATTTAAAGAAAGCATAACTTCCCCTCACCTAAAAGTTCTTTCAATGAACTTTCTCAGAAAAACCTTTCCAACAAAAGTGTTACACTTCTGTATTCATAGTTAGTATAACAAATTTAATGAATTCATCGGTGTTTTTATGATAAAAACCCAAAAAGTGGAAAAGAAACTGTTTAGTAAAAACTCTTTTCCGCTCAACCGATTTTCTTAATATTTTAATTCTAACAAATATTATTTAGTTGATAGAATTGTGTAATAAACTAATATAGCACTTAGAGGAAAATATAATCTCCCAAAACCCCCTTAATTAAATGAATTTTCTGGAAGAAACGTTCCAAATAAAAGTCGTAGATGTGTAGTTGATATTCCAGTTTCAAAAAAATCTTTGGACCCTTTTACGAAAAAATCGCACAAACTCTAAAGTCCATCAGTAAAGTAGTTCTTCCGGTTGAGGAATTTTAATACCTGTCGGATCTTATGCTGACACCCAAACGGAAATGTCAAGTTTCTACTTTATACGACTTTACCTTTTTACGGTATGCTTTTCATATACATATGTACATACATAGACACATAGACCATTTTCTAAACATCTTTTTCGGACTCAGAGAACCTCAAAACGTATATTTCCGGTGAAAATTCTACATCGAAAGTTTGACACATCAATACTTCCCTCTTACAGCAGTAAAAACGGAAAACTGCAGCATTTTGGTAACTTATTTAGGTGCTACTTAGGAACCTACTTTTGGGCATCCGCAGAAATGCCTTTCCCAAGTTTCTGCTCTTTCCCTATCAAAACAATCTGGTGTGAAAACAAACACACGACTTTCTCTTAATGCAGTTAATACAATATATATAAAGACAAATTTTCTGTAAACTTAAAATTTTACGCATTCGCCTTAACGTAAATGAATGTACGAAATTTAAATAAAAACGTTAAAACTGTTTAAAGAAAAATTGCGAAAAAGAGAAAAACGAGTAAAGTAGGATTTCCGGTTGATGGATTTTCCTGAAATCTTCGTGTCAATTGCGGTAATAGTACCAAAACGGAATACCAATTTGAGCTTCCTGCAATTTTTTGTTTTTATGATATTCTGGTTCTCACACCCAAACACTAACCTTTCCAAAATGAACATATAACACGATGGCAATGCTTTCTTTTACCTGGAGTAAGAGGAAGTAAGAAAAAAATCTGGTGTGAAACACCACACGACTTTCTCTAATTTTTATAGTTACATAGTTATTTATTTTTAAATAGATAGTTATAATTGACTAATACACTTCAAACACTATACTTTCTCAGAGACATTTTCCGTGGTAGCCTGCTTCATTTTGTGGTCATCGACCGGTTTCGGGCGTTCGCCCATCTTCAGGATGTGTTCTTCAGACAGTGTGCCAACACAGACTCGTACAGAGACTTAGTTTCACACGAACTGAAACTAAGTCTCTGTACGAGCTGTGTTGGCACACTGTCTGAAAGAACGCATCCTGAAGATGGGCGAACGCCCGAAACCGGTCGATGACCACAAAATGAAGCAGGCTACCACGGAAAATGTCTCTGAGCTTTCCAGCTCTGCGGAACCAACCACCACAACAACTATACTTTCTATTAGATGTTTAGTTGTCTTCAATTTACATGAATGTGAGAATCTAATAAAACTTTATAAAACGAGTTTTTTTTACTTTCAGTAATTCAAACTCGAAATATATATTATCTATAATCGAAATTATATAATAAACTGAAATAGCATTTTAAGGGAAACCATAACTCCATCCCTACCCCAAAAGTGTCCTTAAATGAATTTTCCGGGAGAAATGTTTCAAATGAAAGATGTAGCTGTTTATATGTGTAGTTCATATAACAAGTTTAAAGAAAATCGTTAAGCTATTTTCGAAAAATTGCAAAAAATTGAAAAACCATTCAGTAAAGTGGCACTTTCAGTTAATGGGTTTTGCCCAAAAT
Source organism: Triatoma infestans (assembly GCA_011037195.1). NCBI lineage: Eukaryota > Metazoa > Arthropoda > Insecta > Hemiptera > Reduviidae > Triatoma > Triatoma infestans. Next base: position 6,772 of record JAAEAF010004011.1, on the reverse strand, counting down.
CTTCGTGTCTGATGCGATGGTAGTACCTAAACGGAATACCAAGTTTGAGCTTCCTGCAACTTTTCTTTTTTGAGATATTTTTTTCACACACATTAAGACCATTTTCTAAAAACTATTTTTGGACTCAGGAGTCCTCAAAACGTGTATTTCCGGTGAACATTCAATTTTGAAAATCGGCACGATTGCAATACTTCCTCTTACTAATATTAATATGAGAAAGCAATAAATATGAAAAAGAACAATATCCCGTTATCCATCAGTGGAGATTTCACAGTACGATGTCTTAATATCATCATCTTAAAAAAAAATTCTCCTTTTGAAAAATTTATTAACTATATTTTAACTGAACAACAATAATCCTTGCTTGTAATTATTATTTGCTTTCAGTGGTACTTTTAGCGAGTGATTAAGAACTTTAATTTAGTGATCATTGGTTAAATTTATATTTTAGAAATTTGTAATTTCCAAGAATTTATTTTTATATTAAATTATCCGAATTATAACTGAAACAACATATTCTGAATTTATAAGAATTTTATTTAAAAAATATTAAATAAAAAAAAATATACAATATCATAATGAATAATAACAGAATACATTACTGAATTTTATATCTATAAAAATAAGACAATATAAAAATATCTATATTATATTTACAAGGAGATGCTTCAATCAATTGTCTTAATAAATATATAAAATATATTTTATAAAACTTATGGAATGAGGGAAGTTTTTAAAATAAAAAAATTCTATAATTGGAAAATTGTTTTTCAATTTATGAATTCCAATATTGCACAATAATAAAGAAAATTTTTAAAAATGGACGGCTAAATTTAAAAATCTAACTACAAAGAACAAAGTGTTTTATAAAAAATATTTGGTAATAATTTCCAGTTTAGTCTTAAGTCTTGAATTCAGCTAAACTAAACAAATCATAATTACCAACCCAGATAAAAGGGCATTAAAAATATTCTAATGCATAAAATTTGGTTTGGTATGCTTAAAATACTGAAAATGTTCAATGAAATGTCTGTCTTTGTTAAATTACAATGACCGTTTACCCCAATGGATTTGGCATGAAGTGGCGAACCGTAAAGGAATAATGTAAGAAATCGATCATGACATAGAAAAGTGAAATCAAATGAGTAATTTTACTTTGGTTAAATGCAACATGTTAATCCTATACATATTCCGTGTTTTACAACAATCGCATAGGAAAAAAACAGGTATTCACAGCATTAGTGTTTGTGCCAAATAAAGTTAAATTACCCCAATCAGAATAACTGTGATCGTCTTCATCCATCAATGGAATAACTGATTTACTTTGTTCAAATAATTATTAATTGATATTAATCAAAATGTTCAAGTCTAACATTCGTCATTTGCTCAACACAATCACGTTCTGCAAATAAGCCGTATAGTGCTGTCTGAACATTAAACATCTATTTTGGCATATGCAATGCCAACACCATACAAAAATATCTAGTATATTCTACAACATCTTTTTTTTCTTTTAAGTAAAATAAAATTAGAAAAAATGTTCAATTCTGACTAATTTTAAATAAATGAAACGATATTTATAATAAATTAGCAAAATTATGTAAGTGGTAACAGTTTTTGCACTTGTAACATTTACATAATATAAACTCTATATTATCTACAATTGTAACATTTTTGGACGGATATAATAATGGACGAAATGTTGATTTGTTTTTTTTTTTATACTAAGCTTAAAATACTTTGAATTGTTGCTTGTTTTTTCTTTCAGATCTTAGTAAATTAATAACAATAAATATACATTAACAAAACATTTCAACAAATGTTCTATGCCGAGATGAAGACTGCATATAAACCAAACCAATCATCATGCGTAAAGCAAGGTGACAATTTTTAAGGTAAAACAGAGATCTTCATATCTTGTGAGTGCAAAGATCACTTCTCCAAACTGAATTTCTTCACTTACCTAAACATATATGTATCATAACAAGCTAATAATACTTATGACTGAAACAATAAGAATGGCACTGGCTGAAATAGACGTTGAACTTCCATAATGAAACACTTTAATATAATTTTCCGAATGTTTCCAAGGATCTGAACCATCATCAAAATACATGGGACATTGATCACCTGAAATTAAATATAAGAAAATTAGTTTTTATTCGTAACCTATTACCAAAATTTATAAACAAAACATACGTTCTCTTTCATATTCTACCATATCAATGGCAACGGTCGCCCCTTCTGAGGCATTGCTTGAGATGACATCTTGTCTAAGATCACAAAATGGGCCAGCAGCTTGTGACATTAATATTCTATTAAGATCTGCTCTTTGATATACCTGTGCAAATTACAAAAACTTCAATTAAGCACCACCTTATTTTCTAAATAGCTGGAACTGAGGCCTTAAGATTGGATCAAAAAGAAATTCTGAGCATATTTAGTTCAGTAGCTGTAGCTATGTAAAGCAAATGGCTAAAAATTCAAATCCAGTGCGGTTTACAAGATCTATTTGACTCCCCTGGGTGCCATTGTTTTGAGTGAGAATGTAATCGTCTATAATATGTACAAATGAATGTGTGTGCTATGTATGTATGTAATGCTGGGTATTCGGTTGTTAGGTGGGAATCTCGCAGAGATGTCAAGATCCTTCATTTGATAAAATTGATGAAGTTGATTTAGTAATGTTTAATGCTCCAGGAAATGTTTTTTATCTACTTCCTACATACTTAAGACCTTGGCATGATTGGCACTGCCTTAAGGCTAGGAAGAAATTACTGGTACTGCTAAACCTCTACCGTAAAACCAATTCCGTAATAGTTAAACGAGTGTATTGTGAGGCTTCTTACAATTACAAACAGTTCATTTTTTCGAAAAATCGCTATTCTATCAAGACATACTGGACAAATTCAGATTGGTAAAATGTAGTAAAGATTTTTGGGACATAGCAAGTATTTTTAGGAAACGTCAAAACAAAATTGACACGGGTATCCCGGTGCAAAAATGGGTTGATCATTTTAAGGGTTTATTGAATCCTTCCTCCTCTTGAATTGCGTCGCACTTTTATGCAGAGCCATTTATTTCCTTAACGGAAATGGATAGCGCATTTACTTTGGATGAATTACTTTTGGTAACAAAAAAAAAAAAAACGAAAGAAAATAAAGCACCCGGTGAGGATAGGATTGGTTATGAATTTTTTAAAAATGCGCCCAATGAGTTTATAGAGAAAATTCTATTTGTTTTTAATCAAATTTACATGACAGGTTCTGTCCCTCATAATTTTAAAGAATCCGTCATTTTTCCGCTTTTTAAAAGGGGGGATACAAAAGATGTGACTAATTACAGGGGTTTATCCTTTTTGAATTGTATAGGCAAGTTATTTTGCAGTCTTCTTGAGAGGTTAACACTTTTTGTTAACCAGAATCAAGTCCTCAGTGAATGCCAGGCTGGTTTCCGAAAGAACTACTCCACGATAGACTGTATATTTGTGCTATATAATATAATTAAATTGCGATTGAAAATAAAGGCAGTAAAGTATATGCATTTTTCGTGGACCTACGTTCGGCTTTCGACACTATTAGTCGTGAGGCCCTTTATTTAAAATTATATAATGAGGGTATTTCATCTCGTTTCGTAAATGTCCTGAAGAACCTTTATTCTGGATCTGTTTCTTCTATTTGGATGCCTGAATGGAAATCCGAGTCTTTCAGTGTAGGCACTGGTTTGAGGTAAAGGTGTGTTTTGAGCCCGTTATTATTCTCTCTATATGTTAACGATATGTTCGATGACTTGGAATTTGGTGTGAAAGTGGGAAATCAATTAATTAAAGCCTTACATTATGCTGACGACATGGTGGTGATCGCCTCGAGTCCTCAGGGTCTTCAGCATAATATTAGAAAACTGGAGGAATATTGTGAAAGGTGGTGTCTTGAGGTTAATCTCAATAAATCTCAGATTATAATATTCCGAAACGGAGGACGTCTCAGGTCTAATGAACGTTGGTTTTATGGATCTAAGAAGATAGACATTGTCTCCCAATACAAATATTTGGGAATAACATTAACCCCTAAACTTTCGATCCTGCCTCATTTTCAAGAAAAAATTTCCCATTCTAAACTTGCTCTGAATGTAGTCTGGTATAGATTGGTAGAAAATCCTTTAATAAGTTTAACTTCAAAACTTAAAGTTTTTAACGCAGTATCGCGTTCAATTCTTTGCTACGGCGCTCAAGTATGGGGCTCGGAGAAGTTTGAAAGCGTTGAAAAAGTACTTTTGTTTTTTATTAAGAAGTTATTCCAACTTCCTCAGTATACCCCTTCATACACACTTCATTTGGAAACAGGTGTAGATCCTTTGTTTATACATACTTTCAATTTACATGCTCGGTACGTAGAAAAAGTTTTAAATATGGCACCCCAGAGATTTCCCCGGATAGTTGCAGAAGAAATTATCAGAAATGATGTATCCTGGGTTAATAATTGGAAAGATTATGCTAAGAAATGTAGAACATCTATTCACTTGGATGTAGCGGGTCGTTCTACTTTGAACTCCCAAATTAAAAGCTTGATCGACCAGCTGAGAGTGCACATTAAGAAAACGATAAAGCAAATTCTACACAACGATATATTTATAAACTGTTAGACTATGACGTGAGATGTGCACGTCGACCGTGAGACCAGTAGATGTAGTTTATCCTCGGTACGCTGGGTGTTGAAGTTGGGGGGGGGGGTTGAGATTGAACATAAGCCCTATGACTCGGCCGCCGCAGATGAATGTGCTCTTTGCAACCTGGGGGAAAGGGAGGATACTTTCCACTTCGTTGGTGCGTGCCCTACCTTGTCACCTTTACGTTTGATCAGTTTTGGGGAAAGATATTTGTCTCTGGAGCATTTTGTTACCTTATTGAATGGATCTGATTGGCCACAATTAATCCAATTTGTAAAAAATGCATGGGACCTGAGAAGGCGTATTCTTAATTTACCTATATCTTAATTATCGTAGTATTAAAATAACTTAATTGTAAAATTGAAATGATAATAGATCATTACTTAGTAATAATATATGTAGTTTTAACTAAGCTTTAAGAGAAGAAAAGATTTTCTTTTTCTAGTTAATTTTTAATTCATCAATTTGTGAAAATGTAGATTATTTTAATGTTATTATTTTGGTTTTGTAAATTGTATTTTATTTATTTGTTTATTTAGACAGGTCCTTTTTGTTAGTTCAAACTCCGGCAGACGGTGATTCCATGCCTATTTAAGTTGTTTTGTTTATTAATGTATAAATGTGCAGATGATTTTTTTAATAAACTTATTCATTCATTCATATTGCTATCAATTATAACAAACTTAACAAAAGGAAAATCATGATTATATCTTACCCAGCATCTATACTTTGAAAATGCATCCAGTTCATCATAAGTTATAAGGTATGACTTAAGATTTTCCTTCCAGAAACCTATGCACTTCATTTTGTAATCAGGATCACCTTTTATCAAATAACACAATTAACATCTTCCATTTCCATTACTGTTTAGTAATATTTATACATATGTTTACTAAATGACCAATCCAAACTTACTATAAATATCGACAGGCCTGCCAAGATGATCTACGGTTAGACAATAAGTTTCGTCAATCCATATCTCCTTTTGTTCTGTATCACATACAGAGAAATCAGATATATTTTCCTTACAATACAGGGTCGGACGAGGTGACAAAGTAACACCGCCCAATATTCTTGTTTCAAATGGTACTTCGCCACGTTGGGTAAAATTAAATTTGCCGGCCACGGGACAACGCACTGGAACTGGCTTCGCAGCTGTTAAAGTTTAGAAAAAAAATGCTTCTGTTAATTATTAAAGGAAATATTTTAGAGATTAGAAAGTATAAAATATCATTCTTACAAAGGAAGAGGTCATATTTCCAAGCTCCTCCAGATTTGAATTGTATCCATGAGCAAACTGTAGAATAATCATCGACAATAACTGCAACTCCCTTTCTATATCTGATAATATTGTGATGTCTGGGTATGAAATCAAAACACACATAATCCTTTTGGCTGTAAATAAAAAATTCATTTAATAAACAAATTCATTCAATGAAATTAAATGCAAGGATACATGAATTTCTGGTTAAATATAAAATAAATAATTTATAAATATATATTTATATATTATATTCATTAATTATAAGTAGGTATCTTATCTAAATACAAAATCTTAACAAACACGATTGCAATTCTTAAATGATTTCAAAAACATTCTAATTAAGAAGCATTTTCAGTCTTTAAAAAATCGCCCTTTATCCATCTGTCTAAATATTTGAAGCAGCTTGTTTCCACACTGGCTAAGAATATACATTATTACATATATGGTGATATGAACCATTCATTGAGGTTTCTGAAAGGACTAGTGGGATAATACTTTAGTACTTTAGGTAGTAGAGCTGAATTACTATCTTTCAATGACAATCTATTAAAAATTCTTTAGAGCACATCGGGTTGTTATGCACTCCATTCGATTTTAACACAGCTTAGTTATGAAGAATCTGAAATTCATACCATTAATTGTCTTACATGTCCCTTTTACCACTTCTGTTCTCTCAAGTGTAACATTGGTAATGATATGTTTCAATTTACTCGAAGAAGCTTTAAAGAAAAGTAATTTTAATTAATTACTGTTTCCTTTAGAAAAGTAATTTGTGTCTGACCCATTTTCTTTTAGATGTTGGATGATCGAATATTTTTCTTTCGAACTCATTACTTTATTGCT
>JAAEAF010004010.1:32723-46890 GCA_011037195.1 Triatoma infestans | reverse complement strand
TTTTCCTCTTTTGAATAATTAAAAAATAGTGTTCGCCGTGCTATCAAACGGTTTAAAAAATATGGTGATCATGAAGGGAGACCAGAATAACAACCACAGGTGAGGATAAGTTTATTGCATATCCGGTAGTATATGTTTTATTACAAAACACTTGTAAGCGACGTCAGTTTGATTAGAAATACCATACTCTACAAAGAAATAAACAATTGTACAAAATAAATCATTTGACGGCAATAGATTTTAAAATCCCATGTTTAAATAATGAGTTAAGCATAATCTCTGTACATAGTAATCCTAGAAACAACGTAACCTACCGTGAATGGAACGCGTTCTTTTAAAGTTTATCCACAACTTCATAGTAGCTGATGATTATAATGAACTCTACCAAACGTCATTCTAGGTTTTTTAAGGGGATATGCACTGCGACCTGAAAGATCTATTGTGCCGCGGCCTTCTCAGTGCATTGCCGGCCTCCGAACAGTGTTCTCTAGCTACAGACAAGAATCTCCACTGACGGACAGTGAGCTTGAGCTCTAAGAAGAGAAATTCTAAGAGTAGCATGCTGGTTCGAACCGGGACCTCCGTTGCTAGTCCAGCGCGCTACAACTCAGCTAATCCCTTCCTGTTAGAAGCTGTCCAAGATACAATTTAGTCTACAAAAACAACATTGATAAAAAATGTAAACAAAAAAATAAATCAGCAATAAATCTAACAATTTCTACCACTCAAATAACTACTTAGTTATTCAATTTGCATATTATTGCAATATCGTGTCAGGAATTTGTTTTTTAAATTTTACTAAATTAATCTTTTAGCTTTCCGCGGCCATTTTCAAAAAAAACGCTTGAGTTTTGGGTTGAAACCATGTCAGTGGTTTCAACCACATTGCAATGAACTTTTTCAGGATTATTACATCTTGAAAGCCAGAAGGCAATGAACCTTGCAAGAAAAGGGCACGAATGAGCTACGCTGAACCAACTACAAATGACATATGAAATTTGACGCCACAAATTCGCATTATCTAAAATCAATTTTTTTGGAATAATGTTTGAAATAAAAGTTACACACTTATATATCTGTAAATTAGCATACAAAATTTAAAGGAAATGGTAGTAGACGTTTTAGAGATATTTTCAAAATCTCAAAAACTTATTCTGTAAAGTCACACGCAGATCACTTCCGGTTAACCGATTTTCTTTAAATTTGAAATACTAGCAATGCTTCTAATGTATATTTAATATTATATAAGTGGTAGAAACATTTTATATTGAGGTGATACTTTATAGGGAAGCTGAACGTACTGTGTCCACAGAACCCTCAAAAAAATCAAAACGGATTTTTTTTTGGCACTACAGCCCATGGCGGGCTTTGGCTTCCTAAATAATCCTCCCCCAACTTTCCCTATCCAGTGCCTTCGTTCTCCATCTTCTTACTCCTAACTTTCTGAGATCATCTTCGACTCATCCAGCCTCTCTTCGGGCCGATCTTCATATAATTTCTTGAACATTCGCTCTCTGCCCATTCTTATATGGTGCCCGAACCATTCCAGTCTCCTCCTCTTCATCTCGGATACTATGTCGGGTGCGTTGTACAAAATTTTTAGTTCCGCATTAGTTTTAATTTTCCAAACCCCATTAGTGAAGTTTGGACCGCAAATTTTCCTCAAAATTTTCTTTTCCCAAATGCGAAGCAAATTCTCTTTTAAAACCCAAGATTTACATCCGTACATAACCAGTGGACGGATTATTGTTTTCTAGATCCTAACCTTAAGCTTCCTCGAAAGCGACTTCGTCCTGAGCACTGAACGTAGAGCAAAGACGCATCTGTTGCCGGCTGCCATTCTTTCTTTTATTTCCCTTGCTATGTCCCTCTGCTGCGTGAACATGGCTCCTAAGTACTTAAATGCTTTCACATTTTCAATGGCTTTTCCATTTATTATAACAGTTTGTAACCGTCAGATTGCAATTACGGACCGACACTCTGTAGAATGCGTCCTTCACACTTCATCCTTCTCTTCAGTCGGAACACGCACATTTATCAAGGAAATATTAAAAAATCTATACTTCATTCTTAGAATAGAAATCCTTTCGTTTTAGTTTTGAAAATTCATCACCATAGACTTAACTTTATTGCTTATGACAAATCCCGTGCCCATATTTCCATTAATGCCATCGCCATGAAAAATTTTTAATTCCCCGTTTTGAACATTCCCTTATCCTTCCACCTATTTTCCTGAAGAGCTGCTACAGCAATGTCATACCTCTCCAACTCATCTATCACTTATCTCAATGCCCCAGGCTAACCCAGACTTCGTACATTCCAACTTGCTAACCATGTGGACTTTCCAGATCCTTGCCTATGTCGTACCTTTTTAGACGTCCTATAATTACTTTCTGTTTTCTCAACATACTATTTTTTTACGAGGTTGGGTTGTTAGCCCCACGCTCAACCTCCACATCCTTGGAGGACCAGGGATTTTTGGGGTTTACTCCCCAAAAACTTGGGGGCGGCTAACCCTAAGGTGTTTTTTACTGTTAATGCCCTTATATATTGTGTGAATGGTGTTGAGTATTGTGTAGTGTGTGTCGTAGTGTTCTGGTGTTTGCGCCTAGTGTACTGAGCTGTGGTAACCCGTAGGATCGCTACTCCCCAAGTGGTTGTACGCGGGTAATCAACACAGATTCATTTGTGTATATAGTATTCCAACTTTAAAATAAAATTGTTGGAGGCGTTTTCGAGAAAATCGCGAATACTGAAAAAACGATTTCCTTTTTATCCGATTGGTTGATGGTTTTGCCCAAAACCTTTGGATCGATGCGGTGGTAGTATGTAAACGGAATACCAAGTTTGAGCTTTCTGCGATTTTTCATTTTTGAGATATTTTGTCAATTCACACACACACACACACACACACAATACAGACATTTCACTGTAAACTCTATTTTCGTGAGGAGGCCTCGAAACATGTATTTTCGGTGAAAACTCAATTTCTCAAATTTGGCATGATAACAATAGTTCCTCTTCCAGAAAGTAAAAAATGTTCAAGATTAAAGAGGACATCGAGAGGTCCCAAAACGTCAGACCTTTTTTTCTCCTACCAGTTTAAAGAAAATTTAATATGGAAAAAAAATATGTTAAGTATTGAACTTTATTCTGAAAAAGGTTAATTTTTTTAAAAACATTTTTTGGAAAGAAAACTTAATGCGCTCTACATATGGTTTTTAAAAAGCTTTATAATAATTAAAAAGTACCTGAATCACCTATCACAACATCCACCACAGTGCCAAGAGGAATCCTGACAACGTGAGTACATAAACCAAAGGGAGCACTGTTACATTGTGGCTGACAAAAGCTGTCCTTAGGGATGTCATTGTATTGGCTGATAAGTGGAGAAGGAGGTGCCACATGAGACATATTGTTGATCAGTGATGTTAATAAAACACCGCCACGTTCAGCTGTCAACATAAATATACGAATATATATATATATATTCTCAATTTCGAAAGTTTGATATAATCGCAATTGATGACATACTTCCACTTCCAGAAAGTAAACAATTTTCAAGATTGCCTATTAAAGAGGGCTTCTAGAGTTCCTACTTCTTTTCTCTTACCACTTTAAAGAATATTTCATTTTGGAAAAAAAAGTATGTTAAAAATTGAACTTTCTTTTAAAAAAAGTTGATTTTTTTTAAGCTGTGTCTCTTTATATTTATTTAAATGAATGATTAATTAAAAATCTGCGTGAAATACTCACGGTACAAACATAGTGGAATGTGGAGTCTAGGAGCAAGCAGCGAGCTAAGTAAAGAGGCTCGATTTATGTGCTTTCAAATAGGAGCATATAGTAAAGATTCATAGAGCGCTCTAGTACATCGATGTAAGCAGAGCGTCGATGCAAGATTAAGGCGCATTAGGTGGTCTGGCCGCCGCGCCACATACTATAATATGGTTGGTATGGCGGCCAGTCTGACGGCCAAAATGATCAGTTCATTTGACAGGCTTGTTCGAAATTAGTGTCAGACTCCACAAATAAATGTTAAAGTACCTCTGAGTCCCGAACAAGTGCTTTTTAGACATTGGTCTCGTGTGTTTTGGATGTTGTATGGTATGTAGTCAGCACAGTTCAAAAAATCAGAAACTTGGTAGTTCGTTTGCCTTCTACCAAAGAATGCGACAATAAGTTTTTAGATAAATCGTGTGACTAAAAGTATCACTTTAAATGGATAGATTTTTCAGATTTTTGCGAGTATCTAGAAAATGCTCAAACAATTTTGTTTAAACTCGGTAAATCAACTAATCATGAAAATAGATGCAACTTTTCTATTTGAAACATTTTTCCAAGAAAATTCATTTAAGGGGTTTCTGTGGGATGTGTGACGTTAGGCTTCCCTCTACCAAAAACCATTTCAATATATTGCACGTTTCTATCGTCTTATATGTATATAAATATATATATTTTATTTGAAATATTAGATTATAATCATAAGAATTCAGTGTGTTGCAAAAGTTCACAGTTTAGAGAAAATCGGTTTATCAGAAGTTGGCTTTTTTGCCTAATTATTTTTCGGCGCCAAATACTATTTACTTTTTCAGTTATAATTATACTATCTACTATACTTGCAAATATATAAATACTATGTTGTTCATAACCTTCAGAAATTACGTAATTACGAGTTCTGCACAAAAACAAAATGAAACTGTAGGAACATAATTGTTGCATTTGTAGAATGCATTTTAATCTGTATTATAATTGAAATTTAAAATAATTTTTATTTTTAGTATTAATAGAAATTTTTTGTTGATTGGCTCTCTATAAATCGATTATGTGGAATTTTTTTATCGAATCAAGTTAGAAGGGAGGCACAAGGAAGGTAGCAGTTATTAAGTACAATAAGAATACGACATATATTACATGGTTATTTCTGTGTGATAGAATTTTTAGTGGATTGTAAGACTGTCAAATTATAATACATAAGAAGTTCAACTGTGTTTTTTGTTTAGTGAAGTAAAACCCTATTTATAAAAGAAACACTAAAAAACTAATTAGTAAATTCTGAGCACAAGCGCTTTGAGTGATTAATAAATAAGTGAAAATATAAAAAGCAACATTTATATAATAATAAATTTAGGAATCTTCTGATAAAGATTCGTAATCTGGGGGTCTTCCCTTACCAGAAACCTTATTAAAATGGGTGTCTGAAGATTTCGAAGACTTTACAGAGAAATTCTACAAGTACTTTAATTGTAGTAGTATTAGAGAGGCAGTTGAGCTCATTGAAACGGCATATTATTCTTTGTCCATGGTATCTGGATTGTTTGAGGTGTTCCCACCTAAATTTGCCTCATAGTATGTTGGAAAGAATTTGTTTGAAGTCTGTTGATTCTCTTATCTGTATTTGCAACGTATTTTCTTAGCCTTCATTTTTTTCAGTAACCAGGATTCTAATTCCTTGTTTAAGTACAACACAGGAGAAGTAAATTGTTAATTTGCTGGGTGAATTATGTAAATCAACATCAAAAAATTATTAGAGATATTTGACAATGCCTTTTCGGCATCATAAAAGGATCAACAAGAAAACTCCGAAAATAGCTCCACGTTACGGTTTAACTATATTTCTGAATATATATTTTATTTCTTGCTATTATCAAGAAAATTACTTCTAGGAGAACTTAGATGTATTGTGAGTTATGATTCTCATTAAGCACCATTTAGGGAATAGCCAAGTGGTTAGCGTACTGGACTCCCAAGCGGAGATTCCGGGTCCAAGTCCAGTTATGCTGCCCTTAGATTTTTCTTCTTAGGAGCCTCTACTGCTCACTGTTCGTTGATTGACAATGTTGTCTCTAACGGGAGAACACTGTCCGCTGGCCGGCAGTGCCCTGAGAATGCGCCGGACGCCAATACCCATAGATGTTGTAGCGCCTTAAATTAAAAAAAAAAAATGTATCATTTGCCCCACCATGTTAAGGACAATTAATTTAGAAAACATTAAAAGTTTGAAGAAATTGACCAATTGGTCAATTAATAGATAATGAAGCTAGAAAGCATCTTATTAAGAATGATAACATTCTTGAAATCGCATTACATATCAAGAACTGACCGCTGTTAAGATTGATTGTGTCCACACTGGTCGGTACAAGGACTCTGCCACCATCTCCAGAAACAATGGTCAGTTTGTGACACTGTATCAAAATAGTAGAAGCGCATGTAAGACAGGTTCCACTGATTAAGCTGAATCTGTAAGTTTTACCGTGCTTTACATCGAATGTTGCAACTGGAGGCTGATTATTACTTCCAACCTGTGCAGCTATCTCATTCAAAGTCTTGTTATCATCCTGAAATAGCAAATGATATAATTCTTTATTCAAACTGTGTAAATTTTATTCATAATGCTTTTAAAGAATTTTTGTCCTTTTAAAGTTTGCCTAATTTTTTGAGAGGCTAAAAAAGTTCATTTCATACATAAAATTACATTCAAAATTCAACATCTAAATTACAAGGTAGTATACCAAAGGTTTTCAGATCAGACCAATAAATATAAAATTTAGCAAGCTAATCTACAGAACCGAACTTTATCGATAATAATTCTTACTACGTTTTGATCAGTTCATTTAGTGGCGAATGTAGTGATCGTTAATGAAACACCTTAGGCAGGGTACTCACTGGAATTTATAGTAGAGGCGTGGTCTTGAAGTGTATCTAGAGATATGGCAGTAGATAATGGCCTGGTATCAAACGTGTGCTTCCTGCATCTTTCCCAATGGATTACCACTTCAAAGTGCGCCAATTTTCATCAGTTCAATATCGTCGCCAGAGGATGAATACTCTATATGTTGCTCTTCTTCAACATATTAACCTAAGCTATAACAAATTCAACGCAGGCAAAAAATCATTAGGTTTACTCACTCCGGAAAAAATTTAAATTACGGCATTCCAACTATTTGCAACTTGACGAGGACAATTTAAGTTGCTGTATACGTATTATTAAAGCAACCTTTGGAAATCACTAGAAATTATGTTCTCCGCTAATAGCCAGGTAAGCTCCAGAAGATTGTCTTCCCATAACTATGAGATAAAATTTGGTAACAAGGCAGTGGAAGAGGAGACTTGGAGCTTTTCACAACAGCCAATCACACCCATCGAGGGAAAAAATAATCCCTGCAGCTTTGGCAAGCGAGCTCCCTGCCTAACAGCGAAGAAGTGTATGGCAAAATGCGTCTAACGTAGGATTATAAGAACAACTGACGTGGTCTTAACCTGAAAATCCAAATTTTTTGCACTCTTGTGGCTGCGCTAGACTGAAAAATCAATAAAATCCTATTTACAAGATTACTTGCACTATAGTCTAAAATTAACCATACTCACGGACTCGTCGTATTATAATGAACCACTTGAAACTTGTAATAACACAGTCTTGGTTTTCCATCGCATTTTCTAAAGCAAACATCATAGTTGGTATGATTATGAGGTTGATCCGCTATCCATTGGTTGAGAACAGTTTGTGATAGGCACCCTACCACTTATCACTTCTGCAGAACATTAAGATACTTTATTTAATAAGATTTTCTAGAAATATATTAAAGAATTTACTTTTGGGGGAAGAATGCACTAAACATATTGTAACGCAGCTAGTGGTGCCATCTAGGAGAGAAGACAGGTACCTAAGGTTCTCTTAGTGGCCGCAGGAAGCGCTGGCGGCCCTCTAGATTTCTCTGGAATAGTTGAGAAGGTTCGCTACCGGTATAAATAGAGGGACCAAGAGAGTTGAGAGAGTTCCCAGTTACAAATGAAGTCACAAGTTTGTGAAAAGTGAAGAAAGTGAACTTTTGTGGTTTAAAGTGTGAAATAATTATTATTAAGCGTTGTATTTAGTAATTTATTGTGTATAGCAATAAATTGGTGTTTTCTTTATTGAAGTTTAGAGCATTTTATCTATACGAACCCACTTAAAACTAGTTGCAGTAGCTAGTTTAGAAAGAAAAACGTTACAATATTAATTATTTTTCGAAATAATATAAGGTTAGGTCATTTCTGCATAAGAAATGTAGCAGCACAGAAGTCAATGCAAGCCTTATTTCCTATATGCAAATAATTAATAACATATTGTCTTTTTTATTCGTTGTTGATTCATTTTATTTGTTTTCCAGAAGTCAATGCAAGCCTTATTTCCTGTATGCAAATAATTAATAACATATTGTCTTTTTTATTCGTTGTTGATTCATTTTATTTTGTTTTCCAGAAGTCAATGCAAGCCTTATTTCCTATATGCAAATAATTAATAGCATATTGTCTTTTTTATTCGTTGTTGATTCATTTTATTTTGTTTTCCTAATTGAAACACCTACGACCTTCATAGCTAGTGAACGTGAAGTGGAGCAGCAGCTTAGGAAACGTAGTTATAGGTAAAGCAATATTTATTTATATAGGCACACATTGTATTGCAGCTGGACATTTTGGGACCAATGCCAGCACTTTCATGTTGCTACCTGTAATTTTTAACATGATATTTGTTAATATTAATTAATTACACAGAAATCATAACAAAACTGAAAAAAATTAATCTCATAAAAGAACATAACCGCTTCCCATTTAATCCATATTGAATATTTGCTTCAGTTTGCTTCTCCTTCACGTTTCAGACCATTCAAATTAAATTGTATTCCTTAATTGAATCTGTTTCTCTTAAATAATTTCACTAACCTATGTTTTATTTCCTCTTCCTTTCCCGTTATTTGAAGGAGTTTTCCATCGCTGGAAAATGCCCTGAAAATGGAGGGCGCTGTAGCGTCGTGCCTCTACTCTGCCATCAGTGACAAAGGTAGTTAATAAGCTGGGTATTAATTAATTTTGTAGTTTTATAAATTGCGATGTTGTTCATTATATAGCTTGTTTCATACTACTATTATGTCTGGAAGAGATAGAGGTTCGCGGCGATGAGCTCAGAAGGGTCTGGGCGACAGCCCACCTGACACCGTCACTGTGCAGATCTTGGTGGTATAAATGCTTGTGAGGCCATAAATAGATCACAAGAAAGCACGCTCTCTAACAAAGGAGTATTGCGAATAAGGGGCAATCCAAGATAATCTCGGAAAGTTTGCTACGCTTTAATACAGTCTCTTTGAAAGCGACATGTGGGCAAAATATTTTTAAGATTATTGGGTCTGTCTATACTTTTATTCACTGTCCCTTACTTACCTCCTTTACTTGACATTTCATTTTTGAACAATTAAGTACGGTTGTGTTTGATGTTATAATAAATACACTTTACAACTATTTGCTCCAATTAGAAAAAACAAAATAAATTACGGTACCTGCCTGTAATAACGACAACATATGCAATAGCTTGCAATTGCAAAAGTATACGAAGTAGCGACGACATTTTTGCAGTGCTGTGAAACGGTTCAATGAATGACGGCTCATAAACCTACTATCTTTAAAGATATAGAGACTGTTACCTGAATTGTTTTAGATAACTGCCAGATTTATCAAAGGAAGTTGTAGTTTATTATTATTATTTTAATCACTAATTGGTCGGTAGTAAAAGGAAGTCCTTCTTGTATTGCAATTAACCACAATTTCCTGTTCGCCATAGTTAGATAAATGAATATATTAATTTTGTCTTACTCGTAGTTTAAGAGGAGGCATTGTAATTGTGACAAATTTTTGATATCGAGTTTACACCAGAGGTACCCGTTTTAAGTTCCCCTGAACACAGCTGTTTGCAAAAACGATAAACCGTAGAAATTCAAACTTGATATCCCGTTTAGGTATCATCACCATGGAATCGGTTATCTGTCAAAATTCTTCAACTGGAAGTACCACTTTACTGAATTTTTTTTGTTACTTTTTTTGCTATTTTCTCAGAAATGGATCCAACAATTATCTTGAAACTTCATATGTCGACTCAACATACAGAGCTACAACTTTTATTTGAAACATTTCTCCAGAAAAATTCATTTAAGGGTACTTTTAGGGGAATGGTGGGGTTAAGGTTTCCTCTAAGTGCTATTTCAGTTTATTACACCATGCTATCATGTACATAATACCTTGATTTACCAGAACTTCTTGATAGAAAGTTTTAATAATAATTTGTTGAGTAAGGATGTACTTTCTGTGACTCATGCTTCCTTTAATAACTATTTCAGAAGTATAAGCCTTCTTGGTTTGCCTGAACCATATATCTACTACAGACGTGATCCTAAATTTATTCGGACTTTGTCACAAATCAGCCTAATGAGCAGAATCAAACCTAGAATTTATCTAAATGGAACTGTTCATAGCTTCAATCCTGACAATGTTTGTTCTTTATGTAATTGTTCTAAAGATGAATTTGCATATTATTTGTTAGAGTGTATAGTATTATCTATATTTAGGGATACTTATTTAAGAAGTTATGTGCGCTCGAATGTAAATTTTCAAGTCAAATAGATGATCTCCTTTTTGTTGATAACTTGAATAAATTAAAAGTATATATTTCTATGTCTGTAATGCATTAAGGCTAAGAGCTATACTAGTGGGTTGATATTTCTTATTTGTTTGTTTTTTTTTGTTTAAACGCAGATCTGTTTACTTTTTCTTTCCTTTTATTTGTCTATTCTCTCTCATAATTATTTAATAGCGTATAATTATTTGCAAATATATTATAAAACTGTATGTATCATTCTATTGTGTGTTTTATATATATAGTAATCTGTAACCGAGACCAACTCTTGCTATGAATTGTACATAATTTAAAAGCAATAAATAAATAATAATAATATGTATATTACGTAAATGTAATATTGACACCATTCTCAATATTATGGTGTAACTTTATCATAGATAGTAAACGATTTATAGGCCAACGCAAAACCATGTAACAGACTGGACTAACTGTATCAAATCACCATAATTCATATCCAGTATAGAGCGGAAATGAAAAGCACACTATTTTTGACCGTATACAACGTACAGGATCCCTAAAAAAACAAAATCTGGTATGAAACACCCAACTTTTTATTACTCCTTTTAAAACAATTATTTTTAAAAATGAGCAATTATTTTTAAACGTCGAAATGTTCTCATTTGTGCAAACATAAATATAGCCGTGGTGGGGGAACAAGTACCAAGCTACCAATCCAGGCAGGTAAAGAATTGGGGAAATTGTTGTTCAATATAGCGCGCCTATAAGTCCATATTAAAATTTTAAAGTTAACAGCACAAATTCCGCAAAACTATCTATTATTATGTAAACAATTGCTAGTTCAGCTATTATTAGGTTTTTTGAAAAGTGATTGATTTATATCTGTGCAGTTAGCATTCCAAATTTAAAGGAATTCTCAGTTATCCCAGAAAATTCCAAAAAAAGTAACATCTATTCAGGCAAATTGCACTTCCGGTCAACCGGTTTTTGTCAAATTTAAAATCTAACAATGCTTCTAATATATATTAAGATACTGTTCACTCAGAATCCCCGAAAATCAACTTTTTCAGGAAAATGTTCCAAATAGAAGTGATATATAAGGGTACTGGCATATGAAGATAGATTCGAGGTTTAGAAAATATCGTTGGAGCCGAGAAAATCTCGATAAGCACTAAAGTCACACACTTCTGATTGATGGATTCAGTCCCGTGTTAGATGCGGTTTTCGTACCTAAACGGAATACCGACTTTGACCTTCCTGCGATTTTTTTTTGTTTTTGCGATATTTTCACACATACAGACAATTCGTTAAAAACATAGTATATCTGTATAGCAGGAAGTCAGGGCACCTCAAAACATATATTTACAGTGAAAACTCAAATACATGAAAAACCCTGAGCGCAAACTGTTGATTATCTTTCAAATATACATTTTTAGGCCAATCATGCTAATACAGTTTTGGACAAAGAAATGCCTGATGAAACAACTATCCATACTCAGTCTTCATACATAAGAATACAGGAAGGGATACTGAGCTATCTCATAAAGATCATGTACAGTGGCCAGGGTGTGAAATTTGGTAGAGTAGTCGAATTAAATTATATCTTCTGGGTCGGAACTATATCTATTGTACATACCACAAAAATAAACACTTTTACAGATTACCCAACATTTCCACAAATTTATTATCTTTACTAACATTACTAAAACTTCGTACTCAATAAATGAATTCAGTAATATTATTCAATATTATCGATAAATCGTTAGCAGAGGATATCTAAAAGTTCCAAACCGTTCTTCCTGAAAAGGTTTCGTCAAAAATGTCTAGTTTTTTGTTAATCGCAATTTACGATTAGTTCTGGATTTTCAATCTTTTTATGGGAAAAATGAAAAAGGATATTAATTGGTTTTATTCGTTTAAGGAACTGTGGGGATTTCCCATCAAACATACTGCTCTGTGTTTATACATTTACAAGAGAAAGGACCAGATTTGCTTGTACACTACAAACAATAATTTTCAACAATTGATTACATTGGCAGTTCAGCAATGGATTGTCTCTGATTATACAAACAAATAATTCTTCCATATAAAAAGGAAATTTATATTGTGTAACATTTTGTTTCTAGATCAGATATGTAATCTATGTCTGACCATCTTTGGAACAATTTAAGTACAGATCTTTCGTTAAGTTTACAGATATTGTATAATTCTCTTGTAGCATTCCAGTATATTCTAACGTATCAGGCGAAAAATCTACTTGACTGGCCCACAGCAAAAGCTTGCTCAGATGCTATTTGGATCTTCTAAAATTGATCCAAGCGTACCATTTGTGTCACTGATAGAAATATTATATTGCTGAGCTAATTTCGGTGCCTGTTGCCGAACTAAGTCTTCGATTAATTCCTTGTAAGCTTGGAGAACTGATGTAATGTCCGTGTCATTGACAGATACACTGTCCGCTCCTGTAGAACATGAAAATATTGAAGTAAAGGGGAATTTTTATAACATTTAAAGTTTATTTATTTATTTATTCTTATAAGTTACTTATTTATTGCCTATAAGTACCAGTGGTTTGCCCTCATTCAAATATGCAATAACTTATAGTTCCAAACAAAAATTAAATGTGGGGTGAAACTCTCAGTCAACTGTCACTGCTGTCAATACAATTATAAATTAAATAACAAATTTTCATTAAACTTCACATTTCACTCATTCTTCCCAACATAAATATAGAGGTGATGGGGGGGAGGAAACTACCTATCTGGGCAGGAAGTAAAAGTGATCCATATATTGGAGTCCAGAAGAGAATTGTGAACGAACCACATATAACATTGGACATTTAACGCCATAATGTTCGCAGTTCTGCTTAAAATATATTTCATAATATGTTTCTAATAAATGTGATAGGTTTTATCAGTGCAGTTAGCATTCCAAGTTTAAAAAAAATCTGGTGTGAAACACTCACACAACTTTCTCTTACTCCACATAACAAAATTATAATTGACAAATTTTATAGTTTGTGTACCAAATTAATTCAAATACGACGAAAACTAAAAAACCGTTCAGTAAAAGCCCACTTCCGGTTAACTAATTTTCTTGAAACTCTGAATTTTGGCCATCCATTTATTTCTAATTAATTTTGTTTGGATGATAGAATTGTATAATCAACTATGATCGCATTAAGAGAAAAACAAAACCCCACCCCTCCCCTAAAAGTGCCATTAAATGAATTTTCCTAGAGAAATGATTTAAATAAAAGTTGTAGCTCTTTGTATGAGTATTAATATAACATGTTTAAAGAAAATCGTCGCAGCCATTTATGAGAAAATCGCGAAAAAGTGAAAAAATCATTTAGTAAAAGTGGTAAAGTAAACGCACTTCCGGTTATCCGATTTTTATCAAACTCGAATTTCAACAACATATTTAATTCTAATTAACATTATTTAGATGTTAAAAATTTTTAATAAACTGAAATAGCACTAGATGAAAACCTAACCCCAGCCCCTCCCCCATAAGTGCCCTTAAATGAATTTTCCCAGAGAAAAGTTTTAAATAAACGTTGTAGCTCTTTGTATGTGTAGTTGATATACCAAGTTTAAAGAAAATCGTTGGAGCCATTTTTGAAAAAATTGCAAAAAAGTAAAAAAACCTACATTAAAGTGGTACTTCCGGTTGAGGAATTTTGACAGGTGACCCACTGTCAGATGCCATGATGATACCTAGACGGAATACCAAGTTTCAACTTTCTACGGTTTTTCGTTT